>VXAX01003085.1:775653-794519 GCA_013399835.1 Leptocoma aspasia
TTTTTTTTCTTTATATGCAACACATTTGAATGATCTGCTCTATAAAATAACCAAGCTGTTTCTTGTGGCTGGTGTAAAATTCCTTCTGTGGTCGGAGCTGGATGAAGGATTCTCCTGCACTTCCCATCCACAGGGGTGAATCACTTGGGTTGTGTAAGAGCAGAAACGCTGGCACACCAAGGGGCAGGAGGATCATGCACATGTGTGGGAATGATCCCTCTGATCCCATAAAATGTCTAGAGATGAAAGGACCTTCAATTGATGTAAGAAAACAAGCTGGACCCGTGCATTTTGGATCAAATGCAGATTTTTCTCAAATTCTCTGGTGTCTTTCTCTGTGGGTTTTGGTAACCTTATAATTTATTTCCATGGATTCCTCTTCTCATTCTGGTAATTGGCCTGGCACATCCTGCTGGATTCAGAGAAAGGCTGCAGTTTTCTATTGTTACCCCAGAATTTCAGGCAGTCCTGTAGCTCTGTGCATTTGTGCTGCACATCTGGTTAGACTTTCTTCTTCAGAGCAAAAGATTTCAGAGAACCAAAGAATGACAGAATGGCTTGGTTTGAAAGGGACCTTAAAACTCCCATTCTACCACACCTGTCATGGGCAGGGACACCTTCCACTGTCCCAGGCTGCTCCAGCCTGGCCTTGGGCACTGCCAGGGATCCAGGGGCAGCCACAGCTGCTCTGGGCACCCTGTGCCAGGGCCTGCCCACCCTCATGGGGAAGAATTGCTTCCCAATACCCCATCTAGCCCTGCTTTCTGGCAGACTAAACCCATTCCCCCCTGTCCTGTCACTCCAGGCCCTTGTAAAAAGTCTCTCTCCATCTTTCTCGTTGGCTCCTTCAGGTCCTGGAAAGCTGCAATTACCCAAAACCTTCTCCCCTCCAATTCTCCAGGTGAACAATCCCAGCTGTCCCAGCCTTTCCTCCCAGCAGAGCTGCTCCATCCTCTGATCCCCCTGGTGCCTCCTCTGGATCTCTCCAGCAGCTCCAGCTCCTTCCTGTGCTGGGCCCAGGGCTGGGGCAGCTCTGCAGGTTTCCCTTTCTCTCCTACATTGCAGGGATAACACTTCGCTTTTTAATGATGCATTTTCTGACAATTTTACAGCACTCGTCAGGAAGATGTTTAATTATGGAAATTAGGATTTGACAGCACTTTTCCCGTGCGGTCCTTGGAATACTTAATTCACAGGGACACACATTGCCCCTGTGAGGTTTTACCAGAGGTTGAACAGAGGCACAGCAGATGATTTATGAAATAATTTCAGAGCAGGATGCCTGAGTTTCAGTCCTCAGTCCTAACTATGGGACCACACCATTAACCCCAAGGCTGTGGGCACTTTCTGGAATCTCTGCTGAGAGCACAAGGTTTTGTGGCAATTCCATGGGTCCACCTCTATTTAGCTCCATTTCTCTTGTTATGGAAAAGAAGACTTGGGGATGGCAGACCCTCAGTCAGGAAGGTTTTATCTCAACCTTTATTGTTGAGATGTAGTTTTTCCAAGCCTGGGGAATCCATTCATTGAGAGACCTGTTCATTCCCACTTTGCAATGACACCTTAATTATGTTCCTCACCATTCCACTAAACTCTAATTCCAAGGGGAACATATTCCTTGGCTGCCCTATTGGTTCACCTCAAACTTTATTCCAATTTAGATTTCCCCATCATTCAGCACACACAGCAATTTGTATTCCCAGATTCCATAACGGAGATGTTGTCCCCTCCAGAAAGGTCCATCCCCACAGCACCACAAACCAAGGCTCTGTGGTACAGCACAGGTGAGCTCTGTGCTCCCTTTCCTGTCCTTCACCCTCCACAGGTTCCTGCAGGTCAGATCCAGAAGGAATTTGCTCCTTTCCTTATTCTGCATGAGAACCAGGATCAAAATCACACCCACACGTGTGCCACTGTTGGAAATGTTAGCTGAAATTTATTCTAAACAATAAGATTACTCCAAATGAGCATTTGTTTGGCTTTTCCAGCTCAGCATTCAGAGTTTCACCTCCTCACATCCTAAAGGGAATAAACCTAATTTGTAAGAAAAACCCTTTGCTTTTTATAGATGCAGCTTTTTCATTTCCTGGGCTTTGCACCTCTAAGAAAGAGCAACATAAACCATGAGTGAGACATTACTTCAGCCAACCTACTCCAGGCTGCATTATTCCCTTGAACTCACTCCGCAGCATCCTTTTTGCATGGTCTTATCCTTTTTTTTTTGCCTCCAACAAAAACAGGATTTTTAAAAACATCATACACAGACATATTTTTAGCTGCTGAGAATCCCTGCAGTGCCAATGGGTCAAATCCACCAGCTGGTCTAGCATGTTTTGGAGGCAAAGGGGAAGTGGAGCTGTCTAAGGCACCAGAGCAGCACCATCAAATCCCAAACCTGGGAGATCTCAGTGTCTGTCTCCTCTGCTGCCCCTCCCCAGCTCTGCTCTCTTCTCGTTCCCCACCCTTCCAAGCTGTTTGTTTTACACTTCCAGCCAAGCTGACTCCCAGACAAACATCCTGGGGGGCAGGAGAGTGTTATTTATCCAGAGTTACAACCCTTTGGTGGATAACGAGCAGAATTTTTTTGGGGAAAAGGAGAATCCCTGTCCGTGGAGATGATAACAAGCTGAAGGTAATTGGGCAGAGCAGCCAGCAATAAGGGGCCCTCTGTTTCCTGGACCAGTATTTTTGAAGTATTTTGCTGCTTGAAAATTCAGTTTGGTGTTTGAAAATGCGCTGACATGTTTTACTCCCCAATGGGCACAACTCTGAGCTTTTAGAGGTGGGGTGAACATGAGATTAATTCTCTTTTTTCTGTCTTGGGGTGCAGGAGAGCACGAGCAGTGTGGGTTCACTTTCATAAATTTTCACTTAGTAATTGAAGTCCAGGCTGCTCTGGCTTTTATTAGAAAAAGGAGCAGGAATCCTTTGAAGAAACGATTGAGGTGGTTATTCTTTCCAACAGCCCATTTGGTTCAAAGGAAGCCATTACTGGTTTCAAAGATATATAAAAATGATTTGTCAGGGAATTTTTTCTCAAGAATAGGAACTCCTGAAATGCTGCTCACTCCCTCTTAGTTTCCTTCTTGCTGAGTCTTCAGAGTCAAATAAAAAATGGCACCTTTCAATGTCCAAATATGTGTTGTGAAAAACTTTCAAGCAATTGTACCTGTTACTTTATCATCACTTGGCTCCAGTTCTTTTATAGACACAACTTTTACTTTTTTTTTTTTTTTTTTGGACATCCAATGGAGAGGACAGTGGAGGGAAATACTGAATGAAATGATACAAAATGAGAGGAACAAAGAAATATTTTCTTCTAATATAGGGGACCACTGACACCACCAAACAAATAACTGATTTGAAATACTGTTATTCTAGTAAGTACAGTAGATATCATTTATAAACAGCCTTGAGTGCTTACAGAGAGATCAGTGCAAACCAGCCAAGTCTTTCTTCAAGTCAAAAAAAAAAAAAAAATTGGAGTCCAGTTTTCGTTGACCTGTTCCATAATGGAACAGAAGCCCAGTTCTGGTGAAGGGTTTCACTGCTGCAGAAGGTGGGTGCTGGGTCACTCTGGCAGGGAGAGGTGTGGGATGCTTTGTGCTGTTTGGATGCTGCATTGTGACCCTCCCTGGTGACATTTGCCACATGGATGGGAGTAACTGGTGTCTGCCACGGGGCTGGCTCTGTAGAAATCTTGAAAATAGATGAAGATCTTTGTTCTGTCATCTCAGAACAAGGAATCAGTTTCTTATCCCCCTTTCCCATCTCTACTCTCTGCTTTTCCTGTCGGGCAAAATGAAAAAAAAAAACAAAAACCCACCAAAAAAAAACCAAAACCAACCCCAAACTCAATTTATTTATTCACTTCTCAATTCTGCTTGAGCCTGTTTTTTAAAGACCCTTCTTTTGTGAGTTTAATCAGATGCTTGATAAGAGAAAAAGCGTTGCTAACTAACCCGGGCTACAAAGCAGCCCCTTCAGAGAACACATGACCTCATCCCCAGGATTACTCCAGCACAGGAATTCAGCCTCCAGCACACCCAAAATAAACCTTTGCAGGGAAGTGCTTTATCCGCCTCCCCTTGGCCGGGCATACTCTTTGCCAAAGTCCTCCTCAGTGGCTGGGACAAAACACGTATGGAAATTCAGATTTTCCTGCTCCCAAACAGCCTGCCCTGCTGGCTGGAGCTGCCTTTGGGCTGCTGCCCTGCTGGAGCAGCCAGCCCTGGCACAGGGATGCAGTCATGGAGCAGGGCTGCTTTTCAGTCCCAGCTCCTTTGTGTGCTGGGGTTTTGTTGGATGCTCGGAGCCTTGGCAGCCGGGAGCAGCTCTGGGAGCGCTCCCCAAACTCCCCCTCTGCCAAAAGGTGGCACAAATCCCTCCCTGATGGATGAGGAGTGACACCATTGTGGTGTCTTGGTGCTCTCAGGGCCTTTAGCACCTAGTATTGGACAGCACCAGTATGCCAAGGATATCCTCCCTGCTCGGGAAGCTGCTGGGTTTCCAGCCAGGTGCTTTGGGGTCTCACTCTGTGTTACATGAACATATTATAAGTTTCTCTGCATGCAGGCCTGCAGAAAAATCTTCCCATGGGAAAGCATCTTTTACTGTCTTTTACTTTGTACAAGTTTCTGTAAACAAATCTTGGAGCTGTGTTTCAAGGACATTTGGAATTCTCTGCCTGTCTCCTGATATAGGAGATGGGGGTTTTCTTCCTCTCAGCCTATGAGGTGAAAAGTTGTTATCTCTGATTGTGTAAGCTATTCTGGCATTCCTTGGACGAAGCTTGGAGCAGGAGCTTTGGATGCTCCGGGCTGGGCAGATAATAACCCAATTCTTTGAATTATGGAGTCATGTTAATAAATCATATTTAGCCTTCTGATACTATTGTCAAGAGTCCTTTGTTAATGAACGGACCACAGCAATAACTCTGGGTGTCAAGACTTAGCTCCTGTTGCCCTGTGATGAAGAGGAGGATGAAGAAAGACACAGAGCAGCTCCCCACCCTGGCACACTGTTGCGCCAAGGTCTCCAAGGAAATGCAGGAAGGACTCCTGCAGCTCTTGAAGTAAAATGAACTGAAAGGCAATATCCTGTCAAGTGCCAGGCTGGAGACCTGCTTTAAGTCCCGTTATCCCTAGTCAGGAGCTCGTAACCATGCTGGAAGGCAGCACATCTGTGGCTCACACTGAGATGTATCATTTATTTCTTTCTAATTATGCACATTTAGCAGCAAATTACATGAAAGATTAAACACCACACTACGAGTGTGATCTGATTAATTCTGCACCATGCTTCTAAGTCACTCAGCAATTACCTTCACTCATTTTTAACACAGATAATTTCATTAAACTGGTGGTACCAAAAATGAGTTTAGAGGTTTGGATTCCTGCTTTTAATGTGGTCTCATCCCGAGGCTGGCTGCCTATATATAATTATTACACAATGCTGGATGCTTCCCATTTAAACAACGTTGGATGCTTCCCATTTAAACAACAGCTTAAATAGCTGCAAGGCTCTGGCACGAGCCAAGGCAAGCTGGGATATCACAGGATTCAGCAGATGCCACTTCCTTGGGCTCTGCTCCTGTAAATGTGAATTCTTCATCATGCTTGAGATACCTGTTGGAGAGAGATGTTGCAAAGCCTCAAGGTTTGAGTTTATTCTACAAATAATTGGCCTGAAGAGTAAGTTCTGCCCTAAACACCATGGTGTTGGTGTCAGAGCAGCTCTGCTCCAGCCAGGCTGTTCCATTTCCAAAGGTCTCCTCTGCCCTTTTCACCATCAATCTTGTCCCCACCTGTGACCTATTTAAAGGGTGACTGTGATTAAACCTTATTAAGAGCTGTAGCCACTTGGCTCCTCTTATTTAACACACTTGGGGCTACCTCTAATTCAGGTGATATATTAAAAGAATTAAGACATTCTAGCATGAAGAGCATAGAGTTTATGCAGAAAAATTGAGAGCAGAGGAAGCTTTTTCGTAGGGGTGATCTTGGTTTGAAAAGACAGGTGTCTGCTAAGGAAGGCAGGAGCCTCTCTTGAAATGCAAAATGCAAACCCCCTCCTTCTGAATTATTATCATTTTGAAATTAAGGGGCTCTCAGGAAAAGATATGGGAATAGGAATAACAGTCCTTTACTAGGAAAATAGAAATAAACATGCAGTAGTACAAAGCAAACCAAACAAACCACTGCCAGAGTGAGAGCAGGAGCTGGCAGCCTGTGGGTCAGGGTGTTGGTGGCAGTGCCATTCCATGGTGGCTGCTCCTCCTGCAGTGACAGATGTGGCTCTGCTGGAGCAGGGATCCTGTCCAAGGGTGGAGTTTTCCTCTGGAGCTCCAGGGCTGGTGGAGCTGGGCCTGCTCTTCCTCTGGGAATGCAGAGGAGAAGAAAGCTGCTCCTCTGGGAATGCAGTGGGAAAAGGCTCCTGTGGTGTTCCAAGCCTCAGATTGTATCCAGGTAGGAATGCTTGGCTCCTCCCCCTGGGCAGAGCCTCTCCCAATGGGATGATGGAATTTTATCGGCCATGCAGTGACACTCAATGGCCATGAACAGAAGATAATTAATAATCAATTGCCCATGAACATAACATATTTCCTGGAGGGAGGATTGGTTATGGAAGAGATAAAGAAACCTGCCCCACCTGGTTCTAACAGAGGGCAATGGAATACACACCCCCAGCCACGTCTTGCATTTGCAACCTAAGACAGGGGTAAACTGAAGAATCTTTATAGAGCAGTTGGAAACATAGAATTAGGAAGTTTAGTTATTTGTACTTTGTTTAGACTTACTAGAAATCAGGGTGAGAACTGACTGGGCTGAAATGGCCGAACTGAGGGATGATCTCAGCTCTCCCAAGTCCCAGCTCAGTGCCATTCCCACATTCCTGGCTCTCCCCTGAGGTCTTGCTCCTTTGCTCCTGATGGAATAGCAATAGCAATGGTATGTTCAGGCAGGATTTCTTTGCTTTTCTCATCATCAGCCAGGTAATTCCTAAGAAACATAAATCAGCAGAGTCTGTAGCACCCAGAAACTGGAAGGCACCTCTTGGTTGCTGAGTTCCATATCCTTTATTGCAGGCACCTTGTCACATAATCTGTTTTTCACTTCTGTTTAATTATTGCATGTTTTCAGCAGTCATTTTCTCCCAGCTGTATCTCTGCCAGCTGATTTAATTTTTCATTTAATTAATGAGATTTGCTCAATATATTCAATATTTCATTGATCAGATGTGTCACTGATACTGGAATAAGACCACCTCTGATCCCTGAATTTTCACTCTGCTTTGAAAAAGAGCCAAATTCATTGTTTAGTTTGGAAAATTCTGTTCTCTCTCAGATCCTGAACAAGGATAGATCTGGAAAGATTTTCCATGGCTAAGAGGACAAAACTTCTGAAACAAAAGTAGTTTATAATGGAATGATCATGCTAATTTACCTCAAAATAGTCACTGTACAACAGAAGGTTTAGTCTCTCATGGGACTCCTTTTATGCTTATCATTCAGAATTTACCAGAGCTCTTTCACATTTTATGGATGTTGGCTTCAGTGGATTATTTCTCCTTCCCCTTTGTGGCACTGTCATCCTGATGGCTTTGAAATATGAGCCTTTGCTAAATTCTAAATTGTACACAAAGCAATTAATTAAAATTCCTTCCAAAACAGCCCTGGCAAAGCCCTGTCAGTGCTGCTTTCCAGCCAAGGTAGAATGGGTGGAGGCTAAAACGCATCCAAAGTTGTTTTATTTCAAGATGGTGTACAGCAGGATCTGTGAACCAGAGACCCTGCAGCTTCCCCAAAATAGGAACATCATCTAAGAGCCATAGCCAGAGATGAAAACTGAACTGGAGTGAAGAGTTCAGGCTTAGCTGAGTGATATTTAATGCAGGACCTCAGGGGCTGCAAGGGGCAAAAAAGTACCCATGAATTGTTTTAATTGCAGTTCTTTGAAAGAGTTTGAGGTATAAATGTGATCACATTAAATTGTAGGATTTAAGATAATCTAAAATTACTATTGTTTTTATAACTAAATTAATAATCCCAGTGGCACGGGCAAGGCCCTTGGAAAGCATGATGGATGCATTCTGGGCTTGAAAACTCTCACGTGTGACAGCTCAGGAACCAATCCTGAATTAACTGTGCAGAGCAGTTCCCATCTCTGCACTCAGAGTGTTCTTGGTTGTGTCTGTCCTCAGTCCCACAGAGTTCCACCGCTCTGAGATGTGCAGTGCCAGCACCAGATGGGACACAGGTGGCTCCAGGGGGCATCCAGAGCCCTCAGCTGTGGCTGCTCACCCACATCAAACACAAACTGCTGGTTTGCCCTGAAATGAGAAGGATTTAAGTCACAAAGGCAGGCATATCCAGAGGAAAATGTGCTTTTATGTGCTTTAAGAGCTATAAATGCCTTCTGGGAGGTGTTTGAACCACTGTGGTGGGACTCAGCAAAGCTGCATCAGCTTCCTCTGGCTTGCAATGGGTAAAATACCTCAGCAAAAAGGCAGAGGCTCCTGGGGAATTTGGGAGTCTCATGTCAGCCTCTCCATTTCCCAGTTTTCCATATTTAAAGTTGAGGAGTGTGCTTTGTTTATCCATTATGATTAAAAAAGCTTGCAGAGAAGAGGCTCTGCCTTCCTCCAGCACATGTGGATGCCATGAGGCTCCTCTTGTGGGGCTGTGGACATCACTGAGTCCCTTCTGTGACAGAAAAAGTGGATTTGTGTTACTTGTACCCTACACTTCAACTCCTCTAGTTAAACAACTTTTAAAACTTCCTTCCCAGTTGTTTCCTCTCTGCCCCCTTCTCCATGGAGTTTTTCCAGAGGATGTTTTCTTGCCTTTTCCATCTTTTTCACTCTCATTGCACTCCCACAGACAGCCAGATAATTTTGGTTAATGCTTATCTCCCTTTGTCATTTCCAGGAAGAGCTTTAGTCTGAAAATCTGGCATAGGTGGGGTGGCAAAGGCTTTTTATTCAGTGCTTTCACATTTTGCTGTTTATTAAAGGGAGGCCACTGAGCCTGGATCTATAGTTTTGTGGGGGCTTTCCAGATGTGGGATTTCTTATCTAGAAAACTGTAGGGCATTTGCAGGATATTTTTTCTTTATGACCTGGTCATGGGGGTAGAGGTGAAGTAGTTTGACTATAAATTAAAGGTAAGTCCTCAACCTGGAACCTGGATGGATTCCTGCTTATCACTCTGCACTTTATCTGTTAGAACCATTGAGAAAAAGACAATCAACTTCCTTCTGTCCCCTTTGAAAGCTATGACCCTCTTTTCACCTCTTCATGTGGCCAATTTAAGACTTCGAAGAAAATTCCTGAATTGTGAAAATTTCCCTTTGGAGTTTCACACCCTCAGGGCCTGTTCATATCTGCAGGGTCTGATTGGAGTTGAAAAAATTGCCACACTTCTTTGCACACACGTTCTCTGGGAGCCTTGGGGAGCACAATGGATTTTCTGAATTACTCCACATTCGGCTGCCTTAAAATTCCTCTCCTTAGAATGGATACAATGTAAATAAAGCAGAGGGGGGAAAAAAATGAAAAAAGAGGTGACAATTTGGCTTTGATCATTTCTGCTGAAAAGATTCAGGGCTGATGGCTTAGGACTGTTATGAATTTCTGCTCTCCACTGTGATTTAATGTAGTTTGACCTACACTGAGTATCCCTGCTGATTCCTTCGCCCTGTTGGAATTGGGAATAGAAAGAAAATTATTTTCTGCAGTTATGAATGTGTGGAAACAGCAGTGAAAGATGATGAAGTCAGAGCTGTTCATGTTTTGGCCTGACACGTCAAAACTTCCAGGGCCCCCCAGTCCCTTGCTTTGAGAACATTTCAATTGACTTCAGACTTAATCCACTTCTGCTGGAGAAGTGAAGAATTCCTGGAGCCTCGGGGGTCACAGGCTCTTGGCAAAACCACCCCAGCACTCTGGCTTTCAGAGGCTGCATCTTTTGAGGCCTTGCCTTGTGAAAATACCCTCTGGCAGATGGTCTCAATTTCTGAGTCCTGTGGAACAGCACTGCTTGTATTCCTTGCAGAAATTGCAGAAAATGCCCCAATTCGCCCTGTCTGCAGGCAGGGAATGGGCCAGGTCAGATCAAATCCTGCTGTGGCTCTTCTGTGGCAGTAGATGAGGAGAGGGTCAGTGATAAGGTGGTGTCAGTGCCTCCACACGTGCCCTGCTGGGCACTCCAGGCTGCAGGGAACACACGGATCACGCCTTGCTGGAAACCCTGGAAATGTGAAGTTCCTGCAGTTAACAGATCACAGAAAACTGCTTTGGGGTTAGCAATCTACAAACCTCAAAATGCTCCTTGTTGTGCTCCCTGGAGAGGGCTTTGGCTCTTCTCCAGCCAAGTCTTCCTGTCAGAACCCAGCCCACTGCTATTTTACCCAGATTTTAACAAGATGTGCTTGAATCCAGTGTGGTGCTGACAATATCTGATCCCCTCCTGCTGCAATGTAGGAAGGATCTGCTTAGACAGGAATTGCATCCCTTTCCCCCTCTCTTTTTCCCTGCCATTTTCATGTCTAATTTCCAAGTCCTGACATGTAGAGGGTGTCTGAGCAAATCTAATCAGCCTTCTGCCTTTGTTAGGAAGGACAGCTGAGATGGTTTTTAACACCTCCATTCCTTCCTTGCTGCAATCTGTTTTGATTAAAATTGCACAGGGCTCTCATCTGCATATTTATCTTTCCACATACCCACAAATCATCTCCAACTCTGCCACTCCTGAACATTCAGGAGAGACTGGAGTGCTACACCAGGACTTTGAAGTATGCAGACATTAATTTTGTTTCTCACGCCTACTGCTTTCCAGCAAATATGGCTTTAGGGAAGGGAAATACTCCTGCATTACCTTTGCTTAGTATTCTCCAGGAGTCAGGATTCCTGGGGGTTTTCTCAAGATTGATTGAAAATTTCCTATTAAGAAACAAACTTCTAATTAAATTGAAAAGTCCTGAAAAAGTTCTGATGCTGGGAGGGGGGCAGGGGGAAGGGAGGATGTCTAAACAAAGAAATAACCCTTTTTAATAACATTTTCTCAGCTTTTGACAGCCAGACTGTGACGTGCTTTCAGATCTTCAGATGAAAAGGCTGCAGTGGAAATGAAAATTATTCCTTCCCTTTGTGCTATTGACAATCCACCTTAACTCCACCACATATTATTAAGTATATCACCAGGCAGTGATCAGGTTTTTAAGGAGTGTTTTCTTGAAATAGCCTTTTTCTGCTCTTTGGTTAAAATCTAACTTTTAAAGTTAATGTTCATATAAGAAAATTCTTTCTTTACCTGAATCTCCTTTTGCCCCAGCTGGTACTGCAGAGATGCTATGATTTTCTTCTCAATTCATGATCTTTTTTTTTTTTTTTTTTTTTTAATCAGATATTTAAGATGTGTGAGAGGCCACAACACTTTTTCTTCTTACTTATATTGAGTTGTGCCTCGGGGAGCAGGAGAGCAGGAGATAACTCTTGCCCAAGGAGGGTGGGAAGGTGCCAGTGACCAGATGGGGAGAACATGAGCTCTAGATATATTGTCCTGCATGACAAGCAGAACATTTTGGAGATCATCCACACCATTGTGTCCAAGATTTTTGTAGTCAGGGTGACGGGAGGACCTGAGGGCACAGCTCATTAGGATGAGAGGTATTCCTATTAGACAAAATATTTGTAAAAATAGACACACTCTGGGTCATACAAACCTCTCAAAGTACCTGAGAGATGTCAGACATCACCCAGCTCCCCTTACAGACCACAAGGCTAAACTCATGCTGGGAAGGGTCATTTTTTGCCAACCTTTGCTGCAAGACTTTTAGGTGCCCCTAAACAATCCAGCAGCTGATGCCTGCAAAGAAAATATCAAGAGGATTTCTCCAAGAGGCAGGCTTAAAATACAACTACACGAGCTGTTCTGAAGGGAAGACAAGGGAAAATGAAGGGACAACAGAGCCTGGCAGTGGCTGTGGCTTCATTTCTCTCCTGCTCCCGGGTGGTCGATTGTGGTCAGAGCTGTTGTTTGGATGTGTTTGAGGAGCTGGGGCTGGAGAGAAGGATGTCCTCTTTGTTCTCCCAGCCAAGACCATGGCTAATGTATAAAGAACTGGAGGAGTGTGTCTTGTTTTGTAGATGTCAGATCCAGGAGTGGAGCTCAGCTAATCATGCTGGGCCCTTGGCAGATGGGATGGGAAACACCTGATGGGGATGAATTAGCTCAGACATGGCATGAGGTGTCAAAGCACAGGGGTCACAGAGCAGGCATGGAATGCTGCTCCTAGACCACCACGATGTTTCTCCAGAAACTTCAAAAGGATGTCAGCCAAGACACACAAATTCTTCCAGTATCACCTATGAGCTGAGAGGTTTGGCTGCCTCTAGTGCAGCAAGTGTTCACTCAGAGTCCTGGTGTTCACGTGGCTTTCCCCAGTAGTGAAGGTGACAGTGACAGTGGCTCTTGCCAGAGCAGGTTTGTCATTTTCTAGGCATATTAAAGAAATCACAGTTTGTACCATGATTAAGTGATTTGTCAACCCACACAGGTCAGCAGAAAAAAAGTGCAATTTCCTTGATTTGGGCAAGGCCTGAAATCCTGTGGGTTGGGGTTTACAGAAGCCATAAGGAAATGGATGCTCAGCTTTCACTAAAATTCAGTGAGAATGAGATGCAGAGCTGCCTCCAGTTTGTTCCATTTTCCATTGGTGATCCATCTGTCAAGCAGCCTGTCCCTTCAATGACTGCTTGAGGGTTAGGCACCAGTTTTAGCTGTATGACCTTGTCCCGGGGCAAAAAGTGCATAGCAGCACATGGAATTGCATGGAAACACTTTGCAAAGCCCAAGTGGGAGTGCTTGAGACTAAAATCCCACTTCAAATACAGTCCTGAACACATTTCATTAACTGGCAACCCAGTTATGGGATTGAGTCAGAAATGAGACCTGGACCATGTCTGTCTCTGTTATTCTTTATTAAGAACCTCGTGATATCTTCTGGTGCAGGCAGGGCTTGCAGAAATATTTGAGCAAATGGGGTAAGTGTTAGAAATGCCTTAAAGCTGAATGGCTTTCTGTAACAAGGAAAAAGTCTTCCCTGCTGCTTGTTTACTTCTGATTTATTCCTCAGTAAAAAGGGGTGAAGTCTGCCCTTTGTGAGCTCAACATTCCCTACAAAACCCACTAAAGTTCAGTGAAGTGTCTGATGTGTTATTGTCATTCCTTCACAAAAGCAGCTGGGATAGCATGGGAAAAATAATCCCTCCAGTTTGGTGGAATCAGAAGTGTGGAAGAGGCTGGTCTCTCACCTGACAAATAAATTAGCATCAAAACGATGATGTTTAGAGAACAAATTGCTGTTTCCTCCATTACTGGCATTTCATAGCTTGCAACCTCTGAAAGCACAGTCACTGATCTAACCATTAAACCAAGCTCTTCTGGGAGTGGGAAGGAAAACAAATGCTGAGATGACATTTATTAGGTGTGCTTGTTCAGGCAGTCCATTACTGCCTTGGCTCCTCACTCTACGTGCTGAGGGGCTGATCCTGCATGGAAGTCAGTGGATCTATTTCCACTCCCCTGGTTCACTCCATTGAAAAGGAACACGCACAGGCTGAGGAGGAAGAGGAAATAGTGGAGCTAATTGAAAAGAACAAGTTTCAGGAGGAGCTGTAGAGCCCAGTCAGGTGCTGGTAACTGTACACGAGTTACTGTGTTATAGCTGAGGAAAAATCAGACAGTGGGAAATGCTGCCTGATGGAAAGGGATATTGGCTGCTAAAAAGGCATTTTTACACATGTAGTTTTATTGCTGTCTCTGTTGTTGGAGTCTCTGCTTCTCTTGTGTCTCACTGCTTTTATGCTAAAATATCCCTGCGATACAAGCACTGACACCAGAACCTTCCACCTGCACAGAGCTCAATTTATCTTCATGATCTTGACAAATCATCACATAGTGGAACTTTCTATGGAGCTACAAGCCCTGGTGTTCAGATTCAAAAGCAGTCTTGGAGTAATTTAAAACATAGAAAAGGGATGGAATTAGCTTGGTGGTGTTGATGCCCCTTTTGACAATATCTTGTGTTTCTTACACGGTCCAACCTTGAGCAGCCTTCAAGCAGTGGAGGGATGAAGGAAATACAGAATTTAACATTGGTTAAATCGGAACAGATATTTATTTTATCTACCTCTGTCTTCAGTTGAGCTGAGACTGAGCAGACATCTTTGCCCCAGTCTTCTGCTTGAGGGAGTTAAACTTTCTACAACGTATTGTATTTGCTCTAAATTGGAAATAACAGCAGCTTTCTTCATGTGTGGTGACATTTCCTTCAGAATCACACTGAGATCCTGGAAAACCACTGTTATTATACATCAGAGCAAGCTCAGCAGCTTGGGTGCAATGTGATGGTCCTGTTCTCTGAGGATGCAGCACACAAGCAGTGTCACACCTTTGCTGGCTGGTGTAGCTGCTGTTAATCCCTTACACTGTTCCTTCTTCTTTTAGGGAGCAAACACACCAGGAAAGAAAAGGATCTCCAGCTTGGTTTGGCCTGGCTCTCCAATTTCTGCTGCAGATTACAAAGGCCAAGCAGACCTAAGACTCTCTCAGCCTCAAAAGGGAACCAAGCACCACAATGGGACTCCCCAGCCGGGTCTTGGCCTGTGCCATCCTCACTTTGCTGTCCCAGCACGTCACTGGGGGACTCATCAAGAGAATTATCCGGCAGAAGAGGGAGACTGGGCTGAACGTGACCTTGCCAGAGGATAACCAGCCTGTGGTTTTCAACCATGTCTACAACATTAAGCTGCCCGTTGGCTCCCTCTGCTCCGTGGACCTGGACACGGCGAGCGGCGACGCTGACCTGAAGGCGGAAATTGAGCCCGTCAAGAACTACGAGGAGCACACGGTGAACGAGGGGAACCAGATTGTCTTCACTCACAGGATTAACATTCCCCGCCGGGCTTGTGGCTGTGCAGCTGCCCCAGACATTAAGGATCTGCTGAGCAGACTAGAGGAGCTGGAGGGGCTGGTCTCCTCCCTGCGGGAGCAGTGTGCCAGCGGGGCTGGATGCTGTCCTAATTCCCAGGCAGTAGAAGGTAAGGCAGGCTGGGGAGCCGCTCTTGGGGGAAATTCTTGTGCTGGCTGTAGATGTTGTTTAGAGTGATACTCCAATCTCTTTCAAGAATGAGCACAAGTCAACCCCTTAAACTTGAAATGTAATCAAAACTGTGAATTTGTTTGGCCAGTGTGCAAGGTACATTCATTCACAGTTCCACGGCTTAATGGATCTGTGGGTCAGGAGTCGGCCTGGGACTCTTTGTAGCTGTGGCATTGAGCATGGACAGCACTTGGGCAGGGTGATAAATCCGTGTCCGAGTTAAGATTAAAACTCACACAATCCAAGCTCTTGGCTCCACTTTTCGTCCCCTTGAGGAAGCTGCCAATGTAACCATTTGTGCTTCCAAGTTTTCTTTAGTAGAGACCAATAAAAATACAGCAGGGCATAAGGCAATAGACAAGCACAAATAGTTATAGAAGAGGGAAAAATCTGTCTGTCTGGTTGATTTTTAAATTGAGGGAAGGGGTTGGTCATACAAGAGAAGAAGTACAAGTCTTCTTCAGAGCGATGTGTCCCTATGAGCTCAGAGCAGCCTCCCAGCTGCTGATACAGATGATGATACAATGTGCTGCCTGACTTTTTGTGTTCTGGGGTGAGTGGATGAATGATGTTCCATGGTGCATGCCCTAATGAAGCAGTCAGGAAAGCTGCTCAGTCAGTGGGAGAGGATTTTGAGAAGGGAGGAGGAATCCAGCATGCTCAATTACCAAGTCATTGGCAGGGACTTTTCCCTGGCATTAGAGCGAATTAAAGCTTTCCTGATAAGGTAAATCTAGCTGGAGAAAGAAAGAGATTCTCATTTAAAAACTTTAAAAAACAATGTCCTGTAGGGAACTAGGAAAATCAGAGCCCTTTTGGGTCATATGTGCCACACTGGCCTTAGGCATCCCAGTGCCATGGGAGTAATGAATTTTGGGATCGTTGGTACAGGTCGCCTGGACACCACGCCCTATTGCAGCGGGCACGGCAACTACAGCATCGAGATCTGCGGCTGCGTCTGCGAGCCCGGCTGGAAGGGCCCCAACTGCAGCCAGGCCTCGTGTCCGTCCGACTGCAACGACCAGGGCAAGTGCGTGGACGGGCTGTGCGTGTGCTTCGAGGGCTACACGGGCCCAGACTGCGGCCAGGAGCTCTGCGCCCAGGGCTGCGGCGCCCACGGGCGCTGCGTGGGCGGGCAATGCCTGTGCCACGAGGGCTTTGTGGGTGACGACTGCAGTGTGCCCCTGTGCCCCCACAACTGCCACGGCCGCGGGCGCTGCATGGACAGCGAGTGCGTGTGCGACGAGGGCTACACCGGCGAGGACTGCAGCGAACTCATCTGCCCCAACGACTGCTTCGACCGCGGGCGCTGCGTGAACGGCACCTGCTTCTGCGAGGAGGGCTTCACCGGCGAGGACTGCGGCGAGCTCACCTGCCCCAACGACTGCCACGGCAACGGGCGCTGCGAGAACGGGCTGTGCGTGTGCTACGAGGGCTTTGTGGGCGACGACTGCAGCGAGAGGAGGTGCCCCAACGACTGCCACAACCGCGGGCGCTGTGAGAACGGGCAGTGCGTGTGCCACGAGGGCTTCACCGGGGACGACTGTGGCCAGCTGCGGTGTCCCAACGACTGCCACAACCGCGGGCTGTGCGTCAACGGGCAGTGCGTGTGCGACGAGGGGTACACAGGCGAGGACTGCGGGGAGCTGCGGTGCCCCAGTGACTGCCACAACCGCGGGCGCTGCGTGGAGGGGCGCTGCGAGTGTGACAACGGCTTCACGGGGGATGACTGCGGTGAGCTGGCCTGCCCCAACAACTGCCACGGGCGTGGACGCTGCATCGACGGGCGCTGCGTGTGCCACGAGGGCTTCGTGGGTGAGGACTGCCGGGAACGCTCCTGCCCCAACGACTGCAACAACGCCGGGCGCTGCGTGGACGGGCGCTGTGTCTGCGAGGATGGCTACATTGGGGACGACTGCTCCGATGGTAGGTGCAGTGTCCCTCTGAACTGCTTCCCCTTGGGCCATCCAACAGCCATGGACACTCCATGAAGCTTTTCCATAGAGCTGGGCCCTGTTGCTGCTTTTCCAACATAGTCCCAACAGCAGGATCAGAGATGCGAGAATGCCAGTAGTTCTTGGCATCCTGAAATATCAGGGCTAAGTAGTGTAGCAGTTTCTGGTGACTTTTGGTGGTCACCAGTACAACAGGCTGCTGATGGTGTTGCAGTGCCTTTGTCACCTCCATTTCTACACCCACTACCATGTCACTGGTGCTGTAGCCAGCACTGGCTGGGATTTTGTCACCATGACCCTTCAGTTTCTCATAGCACCTCTTGATACTAGAAAAAAAAAGCTGAAAAAGCTGTTCTAGCTAAGACGTGGTGGTTTCAGAAAAGGGAAATGTTCCAGAGTCTTCTTACTACACATATGTGAATGTANGGTTGATTTTTAAATTGAGGGAAGGGGTTGGTCATACAAGAGAAGAAGTACAAGTCTTCTTCAGAGTGATGTGTCCCTATGAGCTCAGAGCAGCCTCCCAGCTGCTGATACAGATGATGATACAATGTGCTGCCTGACTTTTTGTGTTCTGGGGTGAGTGGATGAATGATGTTCCATGGTGCATGCCCTAATGAAGCAGTCAGGAAAGCTGCTCAGTCAGTGGGAGAGGATTTTGAGAAGGGAGGAGGAATCCAGCATGCTCAATTACCAAGTCATTGGCAGGGACTTTTCCCTGGCATTAGAGCGAATTAAAGCTTTCCTGATAAGGTAAATCTAGCTGGAGAAAGAAAGAGATTCTCATTTAAAAACTTTAAAAAACAATGTCCTGTAGGGAACTAGGAAAATCAGAGCCCTTTTGGGTCATATGTGCCACACTGGCCTTAGGCATCCCAGTGCCATGGGAGTAATGAATTTTGGGATCGTTGGTACAGGTCGCCTGGACACCACGCCCTATTGCAGCGGGCACGGCAACTACAGCATCGAGATCTGCGGCTGCGTCTGCGAGCCCGGCTGGAAGGGCCCCAACTGCAGCCAGGCCTCGTGTCCGTCCGACTGCAACGACCAGGGCAAGTGCGTGGACGGGCTGTGCGTGTGCTTCGAGGGCTACACGGGCCCAGACTGCGGCCAGGAGCTCTGCGCCCAGGGCTGCGGCGCCCACGGGCGCTGCGTGGGCGGGCAATGCCTGTGCCACGAGGGCTTTGTGGGTGACGACTGCAGTGTGCCCCTGTGCCCCCACAACTGCCACGGCCGCGGGCGCTGCAGGGACAGCGAGTGCGTGTGCGACGAGGGCTACACCGGCGAGGACTGCAGCGAACTCATCTGCCCCAACGACTGCTTCGACCGCGGGCGCTGCGTGAACGGCACCTGCTTCTGCGAGGAGGGCTTCACCGGCGAGGACTGCGGCGAGCTCACCTGCCCCAACGACTGCCACGGCAACGGGCGCTGCGAGAACGGGCTGTGCGTGTGCTACGAGGGCTTTGTGGGCGACGACTGCAGCGAGAGGAGGTGCCCCAACGACTGCCACAACCGCGGGCGCTGCGTGGGCGGGCAGTGTGTGTGCCACGAGGGGTACCTGGGCGAGGACTGTGCGGAGCTGCGGTGTCCCAACGACTGCCACAACCGCGGGCGCTGCGAGAACGGGCAGTGCGTGTGCTACGAGGGCTTCATCGGGGAGGACTGCGGGGAGCTGCGCTGCCCCAACGACTGCCACAACCGCGGGCGCTGTGAGAACGGGCAGTGCGTGTGCCACGAGGGCTTCACC
>VXAX01003085.1:796470-839552 GCA_013399835.1 Leptocoma aspasia
TATATATATATATGGATGTGTGTATATTAGATCTCACAGAAGCTTAGAGGAAAATCGTGGGATCAGCTGGAGTGGAAACTTAGCTATGAAGTCACATGCTTGGTTTCCCAGGACCACTGACTCTATGGAAATTGATAGAAAATTTTGGCAGCCTGATAATGACAGGCAATATACCATAAATGAGGTAGTTTTCTTTAGTAGATCCTGGGGGAGAAATTGTGAAACTAAATTTTGGTAATCAAAGAGTACTTTGGGGTTGGGAACACTATAAAATACATGAATACCCTTTAAAAGAAATTCCTATCTTTCATATCCTCCTTCTGGAAGATGCCTAAGCCCCTCTTTGTGATCTTGCACAGGCATATCTATTGCAAGTATTTACTCAAATAATAATGTTTTATTTTACTTTGGAAAATCTGTGCAAATCCCAGGACTTCTAGCTCTAAAATCATGTGCTGCTGGCAGTTGAATTAAACATCTGAATCCCTCAGGACTCAGCTATAGCAGTCTTGTGCTGCAGCCATGAGAAGAGCAGCTGAACACAGTCAGCCAGAGGTTGTGTGCAAGTGTGAGAGCAGAAATTGGCCCATGGCTTCTGGAAATGTCTGTAGTCTCCATCAGCTGAGCATTCCTTTCCCCAGCAGCTAATCTGCGGGACATGCCTTCTCCATTCCCTGCATGCGAGATGAGCCTTAGGAACCGCTCCTGGGAAAATGTAAAACTGGGCAAGTCATTATTTCCTGAGCCTTGAGAACTTCTTATAACTTTGGTTTGGCTTTTTTTTCCCCTCCATTCCCAGTGTCTCCTCCAACTGAGCTGACTGTGACCAATGTGACGGATAAAACTGTCAATCTGGAGTGGAAGCACGAGAACCTCGTCAACGAGTACCTCG
Source organism: Leptocoma aspasia (assembly GCA_013399835.1). Classification (NCBI taxonomy): domain Eukaryota; kingdom Metazoa; phylum Chordata; class Aves; order Passeriformes; family Nectariniidae; genus Leptocoma; species Leptocoma aspasia. Next base: position 797,363 of record VXAX01003085.1, read on the forward strand.
TCACCTACGTCCCCACCAGCAGTGGGGGCTTGGACATGCAGTTCACTGTGCCAGGAAACCACACGGCTGCCACCATCCACGAGCTGGAGCCGGGGGTGGAGTACTTTATCCGTGTCTTTGCAATCCTGAAAAACAAGAAGAGTATTCCAGTCAGTGCCAGGGTAGCCACATGTGAGTTTAATATTCCTTGTAGTCATCCTTTTGTCTAGTCCATTTGTATCCCTTTCTTGGGCTGTTACTTATTTTGTATTTTTTGTTTTCACTTCGTATGTGTTGACTTGCATCCTTTTTTTGGGGGTATTTATTCTGCATTTTTTATTTTCAGTTCAGACCTATTGATTTACATTCTTTTTTCGGGATATTATTTCTTTTGTATGTTCTATTTTCAATTCAAATGTTGGCCTGGAAAGAAGTCTTCTGCACTTCCATTTTCTACTTTTCTCCAATACCAAGGACTGTGTTAGAAGCACAGTTCACAAGCTCTTCTGCTCTCAGTGTCTCCCAATATGAGGTCTATGTGAATTAAGAACCTTGGCTTCTTTATTAAAATGCACGTTTCTTTATTATAATGTACATTTCCTTATTATAATGTTCATTTAAAAAACTCTGGGAATTCTTCCTGAGAAAAAAGTAAAAATGTAGCAGCATGTAAGAGAGCAATATGAAATCACCTGAATTCAAAGCATTTTGGCTAAAATGGAGGTTATATTTGTTTTGCATCTTTGCTGTGCTTTACTATAACTTACCTTTTATCTGCCTGTCTGTCCTTCTGTTGTTCATTTTCCTTTTTGTTTTATGCACATCTCTGTCATATGTGCATAAAACATCCCAATATCAAAAGATGCTCTTTAACTTCTGTCACTGAGCTCATTTCTGGAGAGTTGGGGCAGGATTCAGCTCTCCTGACTTCCAAAGCCAACACCAGGCTTCTTTCAAGAGGGCACAAAAAAGAGATTTTGAAGGTAAAATTAACTTTATTCTAAGGTAACATTTAACCAGCTCAGGAAAGTCTCTCCAAAGCCACAATACCTGGATCTGAGGAGAGTTTAACCATGAGAGTTTAACCACCTCAGCTGCAGATCTCCACCTGGAAGATATTTCTAGTAGTGAAAAGATATCCCACCCCAGTGCTCTATTTATGGGAATTTGCCGCTCATGTGAGAATATCCTTTTTTTCTGCCACAGATCTGCCTGCTCCAGAAGGTCTGAGATTCAAATCTGTTCGAGAAACATCCGTCCAGGTGGAGTGGGACCCTGTGAACTTTTCTTTTGATGGCTGGGAGCTGGTCTTCCATAACATGGTGAGGAAGCAGCTTCACGTATAGAGTGAGAAATCCTGGATTTTTATGTTTGTACTCACTGATTGTCCCATGTGTTGCAGAAAAAGGATGATAATGGTGACATAACCAGCAGCTTGAAAAGGCCAGAGACATCCTACATGCAGCCAGGTTTGGCACCTGGGCAGCAGTACAATGTGTCCATCCATATAGTGAAGAACAACACCAGAGGACCAGGACTGTCCAAAGTCATCACCACAAGTAAGCACAACCTGTATTTGGTCTGGTTTTAGCTGGCCACCAACAAAACATCTGCTGTTTGGGGGTTTTTAAACAAGAGAAAGTCAAGTTCTACACTGTGAGTTAATAGAGGGGGGAAAGGAAATAGTGGAGTTGCTAATGAATACATGAGGAAAAAATAATTCCTCTCCACATTAACTGTTTGAAGCAGAAAGGAAATTTATGTCCAGCTAGAAGGTAGCAGGCAGCATGCACTTTTATTCCTTCTTCAAGATGTACATCAGCAGGAACTAGAATTTGCTTCATCCTGGTGATATTTGCATGAAGAGTGTGTGAAGGTGAGGAAGCTCTTAGGGTCCCTGCTTGTCTTTCTTTTGGCATCTCTTGGTTTTAAGGATTTTTGATGGATTTGTTTCTGATTGATTGATTCCATTTGGAGTCTAAAACGATAGGAACCAAGGGAAAAGAGTAGATGAGGATACTAATTTTAACTTTGTTCTGAACACCAATTAAAGGCACAGGAATATGGGTGCTTTTCATGGCAAGATTTCTTTTAAAAGCCCCTTTTCATGGCAAGATTTCTTTTAAAAGCCCCTTTTCCCCTCTGTTTTGCTTGGTAACAGAGCTTGATGCCCCCAGCCAGGTGGAGGCCAAAGACGTCACCGACACCACAGCTCTCATCACGTGGTCCAAACCCTTGGCTGAAGTTGAAGGCGTAGAGCTCACTTACGGCCCCAAGGACATCCCAGGGGACAGGACAACCATTGACCTCTCTGAGGATGAGAACCAGTATTCCATTGGCAACCTGAGGCCACACACAGAGTACGAGGTGACGCTGGTCTCTCGTCGAGGGGACATGGAAAGTGACCCTGTGACGGAAGTCTTTGTCACAGGTAAGGGGCTGGGAAGGTGCCACAGGGACCGCCCATCCTCCTGTGCTGTTTGTGCCTTGTTGCTGCAGTTGGCACTGAGCAACACAAAATCGGCCCAGTTTTAGAGGTATATGAAAGTAGAGAATCATTTCCTGTGCCTTTTATGCCTTGTTGGCTCACCAAAATATTTAGACCCCCCACAAAAATCTAAACGTATTTTAAAAATGGGAATTAGGTTATTGCGTCTCTTACCCTAAATCCCTACTTCAAAAAGCAAATTCCTCTGGATCATTTGTCTGTCTGATGAGCTAAACATCTTCCATAGCTCCTATTCCACCTTATTTCTCTTTGCCTAATTAGTTTAGAAGCAGAGAACTGGTTTGGTTTTTTTTTCTTCTTCAGTTCTGGAAATATTTCCTGCCATTCTTTTATAAACTTACTGTGCTCCTCAGTGATTCCGGGAATGTTTTTGGAAAGTGTGGGTCCTTTAGCAGGTTATCAAGGCTTGATGCATTAAGAGAGCTGCAAATTACATCCCTTTCCATCCTAAAATACAGTTGTTATTTTGGAGCAGGATTTGAGGCTGCTGTAGGTGTGAAAAATGAAAGCTCATTGAATTTCTCTATAATATTCAGCCATTTTTTTTTGAGACTTAGAGTTCCTTCCAGCCATGAATGCAAGATTCTGAACAGAAATTCTAGAGATGACCAGTTCTTTGTTCTTTTTTCCTTTTGAAAGCTGAGGTATTTGTAAAAGAAAACAGTATTTTCAACCAAATATGTTTTTCCACAAACCTGTTTTATAATAAAAACTAATTATTACAAGTGAAAATGTTTTTTTTGTCTCAGGAGATAGAAGTTAAATTTCTTGAACTGAAGCTGGTGAACTCTGCTTTTCCTGCTAGAAGACCTCTGGTTTTTGTAGTTAAGACAGGATAACAGGATCATGTGACAGGAAGCTTTATGGGTCATTTTCCTTCTAAAAAGCACTGTCACAAGAGACTGCTGTCAGAGGAGAAATATTCCTAAATATTTATGTATTGCTTGGCTGATTCCAGACCTGGATGCTCCAAGGAACCTGAAGCGGGTGTCCCAGACTGACAGCAGCATCACCCTGGAGTGGAAGAACAGCCACGCCAATGTCGATAATTACCGAATCAAGTTTGCCCCCATCTCTGGTGGGGACCACGTGGAGGTCACAGTGCCCAAGGGCAGCCAGGCCACAACCAGAGCTACCCTCACAGGTAGGGAATGGAGAGACTGTCACTAATGTCACATTGTTTTTGTCACCCCAGGGCAAAGGACATGGAGAAAAAGTGTCCTTGTGGTCACTGTACGTTAGAGGTACAAACAAATTTTAAGCGATCGCGAGCACGCTTTTTTGGGACAAGAGGTTACAAATTTGAAATTAGATATTAGGAAGGAATTGTTCCCTGGGAGGGTGGGCAGGCCCTGGCACAGGGTGCCCAGAGCAGCTGTGGCTGCCCCTGGATCCCTGGCAGTGCCCAAGGCCAGGCTGGATGGGACTGGGAGCAGCCTGGGACAGTGGGAGGTGTCACTGTCCATGGCAGGGGTGGAACAAGATGATCTTTAATGTCCCTTCCAACTCAAACTATTCCATGATTCTATGATTTTGAGTAGACCAAATTGAATTAAAAGCCATGTGAAATGGATTTATAGACCTGCAGATGGATAACCAGCCAGCAGAAGATATGTAACCATTTCACTTCCATTCCACATCCCTGAATCTAACGAGTCAGTTCCCCTAATTCTAAGCAGATTTATGGAAGTGGCTTCACATCCCAAGCTCAAAAGGCATTTTCATGTGCTAGGGGTGGGATTCACTGGTGCTAATCTGCAGCTTGTCAGCTGGAGGGTCAACAGGAACCTCAATTCTCTGCATAGAGGAAAGCAGACCTCTTACTTTGCATCCATTCAGCCTTCTTTATTACAGCAAATATCTGCAGGCATATTCCATGGATAGGAACTCATATTTCTTCTCTTCATCTCGTAGGTTTGAGGCCTGGAACTGAATATGGCATTGGAGTGACAGCAGTGAGGAACGACAGGGAAAGTGCTCCTGCTACCATCAATGCTGGCACTGGTGAGTGTCCTGATCCCATCTGAGCTCTGGAGGAGGCAACTCAGGTGGAGCCACTCTTTCATTTCTAAGAGATGCTGGAAGAAATATTTTAGAAAGTTCTTGCTTCATTTTGCTACATTCCTCCTCAAAGAAAAGAAAAAAATTCCCACAAAGGTCATGACCTCTGAATCTGACTTCTTTTTCCCGTTCCTCTTAATGTTCTGGGAGTTTCATCTCCAGGTGAGCTCCCTAATGATAATTATGCTTACACTGATCACTTTGGCCATCCTCTATGAGGGTTCCTGGCAGGAATGGTGGTATTTCTTTAGAAATACCTTCATCTGGTGGTGGCCAAAATGTTGATGCGACAAAGAGCGGCTGCAGTACTCCTGACTGACCTTCCAATCCAGAATTTTTAACATTATATCCCCTTTTCCCAGGGGAATTATCTCAAGGCTTTACTTCTGCCTCTAGCGTGCAAGTGGGGGAAATTTGTTCTGGTTTTGTCTGTAAAGGAGAACATCATCATCCTCTACTGTGGGGTTTTTTGGTTGGTCCCCACTCGGCTGGGAACCTGCCACCTGGGCCCTTTGGAGGCAGTTCCCTCGTGAGTTCTTTGCCAAGGATGAAAAACGAGCAGGACTCTCTGTTTCTTGGTCTTCAGGCTGTTTATTTTCCTCTTATCTTAAGTTCAGTACGCCATCTGCACACTAGACTTAGCATATGAGAATACCTTGTTAGCATATGAGAAACAAGGTACAAAATGGAGCAAAATGGAGCAAAATGGCCTCCAAACACCCAAAACCAAGGACTTTTAAAGCTAATCAGTCCAATTACTTTCTAACATGTATATTGGTTTACTTTACTACCAATAACTTCTACTAATCTACTCATGTAGCACCTGTGCCACTGCTTTCTCTAACCAATGACCCTGTGCCATCAGTGCTACAGAAAATGGAGTGGAAGAAGAACAAGAAGGAGATGAGACAACACTCAAAATCCTCCATCTTGTCCCCTATTCACTCTCATATTAAAATCCTAAAACCCTAGATTTTTCACCTTGTGACAAACTACTACTATTACTGCTGCTACTACTACGTAGTTCACACCTGTATTCTCTAACTCCCAAAGTCTTAGTAATTTTTCCCTGGGACAGAGGTTAAAAGCAGTGTTCTGCTGAGAATCAGGGCTTTCCAAAACTGTCATAGAAACATTCCCTGTGTCCTGGATTCCAACACTCTACCTCTATCCATTTCAAAAGGTCCCAAAGGTGGGCAGACCCTGAGCTGCTGCCATATGCCCAGTGGAGATGTTCCTCTCCAGATGCCTGAAAAACTGTCTCAGGGCAGCTCAACTTTGCTTTTTGTTCCACCCTGTAGATCTTGATAACCCCAAGGACCTGGAAGTCAGCGAGCCCACCGAGACCACCTTGTCCCTGCGCTGGAGAAGGCCAGTGGCCAAGTTTGACCGCTACCGCCTGGTTCACACCGGCCCCTCGGGGGAGAAGAGCGAGGTGGAGATCCCTGTGGACAGCACCTCCTTCCTGCTGCGGGGGCTGGAGCCAGGCACGGAGTACACCATCAGCCTGCTGGCAGAGAAGGGCAGGCACAAAAGCAAACCCACCACTGTCAAGGGTTCCACGGGTGAGTGACAGCTTTGGTGATCACTGGGCAAGGACTAGCCCAGGGATAAGTTCACCTGATTTTCTAATCCATGTCTGGGGAACCTCCTGCAGAGCAGACAGCTCTGCCAGCATGAGAGAGTGAAGGATAGCTCTGTATTTCCCTCCCTGCTGTGTTCACCTCCATATTCCCAATGATTTCTTGCTCATCCTTTGAGAGGCCTCACAAAGAACTCATCCACTGGTCCTGCATGGATGTAGAACTCATTCTTTGTTTTAGGTGAGCTGAGTATTTTTGTACATCACGTCTCCTAACATGTTTTGCTTTCTACAGCCAAAAAACTAAGAGGAAGAGCAACCAGAATGTATTTAACATTGTTTGTTCCTACCTAATTGATTCTCTTCACAGCAGGCCATCATCCCTCAGCAGGGCCAGTGGGGCTCTGATGTTGCTCTATTTCAGTTTTCTCATCCAAAAGAGGGAAAGGCTCCTGCTCCAATCTGTTCCAAGCCACCCTTTCCACTGGGTACTGTGATTTATATTTGTTTCTGCCATCTCCATTTGTGTAAACTGCTCCCACTGACTAGTATCAGATGACTTCTTGAACAAGGTTTTATCCTTTGTGAAACATTTTGAGCCAAAGTTTGTTGCATAGAGAATTATATCTCATTATAGAACACAAATAAGTCCTGAATCTTTAGCTTTCTCAGCCCAAATCCTGGGAGGCAAAGCCTTAACTGCTCTAAGCAAGCAGAGATGGTGAAATCACAATCAGCTGGGCTACAGTTATTGTCCTTAGCAGATACCAAGGTGTTTATTCTTTCTCCCCAAAGACCATCTGTGAGGTGAACACATGCTAGACATTGTGAATTTTACAAATTAATAACTACACAGCTTAAATGATCAAAGCTGGGTTCATATTCCCTGGCAGTGTTCACACCAGCACAACCTCTGAATGCTTTATAGAGACAGCAATCCATCAGAGGGCTACATGGTCTGGAAACCATCAGTCCTGAATGAGTTGTTTGATGCCTAAATCAGGCCTGAGTTTAGTGCTGGGAAAAATTGGGAAGCCTTGAGGCACATACAGAAAAAAGGAAGCTGCAGGTTTGCGTGGCAGGAGTGGGCAGGCTTCAAATTTCCAACTTTCTCTGTTGGAAGACTGAGAGGTTTCAAGGAAGCCTGCAGAGATGGTGAAGAGGTGAAGAGGCAGAAACAAGGTGCTGTGGAATGTCACAGCCTGGTCTTCCCAGCACCAGCTTCCAAAGCTTCACAAGGTGGCTTCTTTTTCCTAGTTTGCCTTTTTTTTTTTTTTCCCTTTAGAAACACCTCCATCTGGCCACTGTATTTGCTTTATGTCTTTACTCAGAGCACCAGTAAACAAAGAGGGCTCTGCAGTGGGCTCCTGGGAGCAGCAGTTGACATAACCTGGCTCTGTGACCTTTCTCCTGCATAGGAATGGACAAATCCAAACACAAAGCACAGGGAGCAGAAATTCTCTGGAAGCCAGGGCGGTACAAGACAAGTGGTCTCTTCAGTTTGCTTTTCCATCTACCCTCAAGACACTCCTCTTTATCCATGTTCCAGCACTTGGGAGGTCCCAAGTCCTCAGGCTAAAGCCAAACAATCTTGCTTTGCCCTCTCTTGTGGAGGCAAGCTGAAACATTCAGAGCTCATGACCCTCTAGCAAAGGACACATCACAAAATCTTCCATAGCACAGGACGGAAGCCACTGTTGCTTGTGTCTCTTCACAGGAATGAACTGCAGCTCAAGTGACAAAGTCTTCTTAAACTGATATCCCTGATCCTGCATTCAAGGGATGGCAAAGATTACAGAGTGAAGTTTGCTAAATTTTGCTGAAAAGGAAAGACTGAATAGTTCACATTTCCATTTGCTTGTCTCTTGTAGCTCCATGTAGTGTAACCCTAATGCAAGCATTGAGTCCTGACCCAGAGGAGCTCCCTGAAATGAGTTTTTTGCTCCAGAGGCTTCAGGAATGCAGAATTCTGTGAGGGACCTTGCAGTCCTGAGGGGAACAGACCACACAGCTTCAGTGTCTTGTGGTGTGTGAATACAGGAACCAGCAGCAGTTTTGTGCTGGAGTAATGGAAGTGTCACACAGAGCCCTTCCTGCCCAGAGAACTCCTGGGAGCTGGGACTGACAGCCTCCAAACCAGCACTTCCTATAAAATCGAGGTGTGTGGATTGTCTGGAGAGCAGCACTCTGCTCCTCTGGAAGCTGTGGCTACAACAGGAAACTCCTTTCTGTTTTTAGTGAAGGTACCACAAGGGTCCCACCCGCCATTGCACAAAGGTTTGACTCAGAAATTAAAGAAAATGAGCCATTTTACTCCTTGGAGGGACCTTGCCTTGAGCATGTCCCAGCAGATCAGCAGCTCATCTGTAGGGTGAGCATGTAGCCCAGCCCTGAGCAGCTCAGCACTCAGACTGCAGCTTTGTTCTCTCCTGCTCTGCTTCTGGAACCCTGCCTGCAGAGCACAATGTGGGGTCTGGAGCAGGATGGATGGCAATACATCAGGCATGAGAGGCCTGGGGAGATAAATGAGTGAGCATTAGAGAAACCAAGAGCCAAGCTCAAATTCCTCTGCTGAAGGACCCAGATTGTGCAGCAACTGTTGATGAATCGTGGATGTGATACTGTCTTGCCTCTGGAAGTGAGCTTGTACAGCAGAGCATGGCTTGTAGAAGTGACTTTTTCATTCTGCTGAATGTTTTTCAGAAGATTTATGCTGTTTACCAAAGGCCCTTGTCCGTGTTGTGCGTCAGTGCCTCTTCCTCTCCTGGCTTCTCCAGGGCTCAGATTGCGCCACCCTTTTTTATACAAACTCAAAGAAACATTAGCAAGAATGATTAGGTGAGCCAGTTCCATGGGAAAGTGCAGTGCTGACCACTGGGAAACTAAATTTGCCAGGGAAGATTGTCCATTTGTTCAGCTGACTCCTCCTCTGAGAGCACCTGGAGCCTGAGTTCAATTTTCAGAGGTAGCTACTCCAGTGCTTCTGGCTCGTGATGTGCTGCAGTGGTTTCTCCATGAAATCCAGAGGTGCACAGGCACTGCAAGCCTGGTTTAATCAGCTGATTAAACCACTGGGAAGTGGTTTAGCCAAAGGGGACTAAAAAAGAAAACCTTGGTGGGTCATCATGTCTCACACAAGAGATTGGGAAAGTGGCTGAGAGTCCCTCTTGGGGAATAATACAAAATCCCAGATTCAGGAGCAAGAAGTAATACAGAATACTTCTTGTTCTATCCCAAGAAGCTGGGGAAATGTCCTGGCAGCATCCTTTTTACTAAAATCACCAGAGAAACCTTCCAGTGGAATTCCTCAAAAGGCCAACACCACACCACAGACATATTCAGGCCAGGCTCAGCCTGGGGATTTTACCAAGAGATATTGAGTTATTTCCTAAGCTGACAGTAAGAAATATTCCAGCCTGGGAAGAAGTGTATGTTTGTTATCCATCCAGTTTCCCTTTTACACAGCTTCAATCTCTGTTCATTCATCTCACCACTGTGAATCATTCTCTGGCTGTCACCCACCCACCTAAAGCTCCCAGAGCTCTCTTTTTTCCTGCCCTTCTATTCCCCTTGTTGTTAAATCAAGTGTTTGAGCTCCACTGTTCTTGTTATTCTACAGTTTGATTGTTTTCCAGATTTTCCATTATCTGTTACAGCATTCTGCTTGCTACACAAAGAACACTGATACTGCCTGTGGTATCAGTATTTTCCATGTATTCATATAATTTTCATTTTTCTATCTCCTGTTGTGTTTGCACACAAAGCCACATACTCCCCCAATACACATGAATTTAATGTGGGTTATATGTGTGTTAATATCTGTGGTAGAGGGAAACCATTCTTTCTCACCCACAAATTCATTTGTGGAGTCATTAAGTCCAAGGTAATATTCAGAATTACATTCCCTATGTTCCATGGGACAACCTGTACATGGCAACCTCCATGTAGCTGCCAAAGTTGGCACAATAAAATAAATCCATTTGTGAATCCAGCAAATTTCTGGATTCAAGTCTCACACAGGTGGTTGGTCCCTCAGGTTTTTTATAATATACTCAAACTGCTGCTGCATTTTCCATCCAGATTGGAGTAACCAAATCCTTGTGTGGCTGTGCTAGAACAGGCAGGGGTCTGGGAGAAATGTGGGGTGGTCAGGTAAAATGAGGGAAAATGAGAGGCCAGTTTTGGCTGATCTTACACAAGGTTCTCTCACTCACCCTCAGTACGTCAGAAGTGTAATGCCACCCTAATTTTATGTTGCCTCTTGTATTTTTGAACGTTTTATCTTCAGTTTCCAGTTCAGGGTTCAGTTTCCCAGGGGGAGCTGTCCCTGTGGGATGCACTGCTGCCCTCTCCTCCCCAGTGGGCTGCCCACTCTTGTCTTCAGCAGAAACCCTCCCAGTAAAGCCCAGCCACCTCTGTGCCTGTTAAATGAACAACTTTTAGACTAAACAAGTGCCAGTGCTCCTGATGCTGCAATTTTTTGTCTGCTCCCAGAATAGGAAAGAGCTGCTTGGCACCTGCTGATGCACAAGGTAGCAGAATGGTTCCAAACCTTCCTGCTGTGTTCCACGAGCTCAGCAGCCCTGGAGCAGTCAGATAACAGTTCTGACAGTGGTTTGCTGGGAAAGGGGATGATGCCAGTGGTGAGGACTGTAGATGTGCTGGTGTGATGGGAGCATGGTTATCTCCAGGTTGCAGCGTAGGTAGAGCCTGTTCAGGTCATGTCTGGGGTGATTTAAGGGCAGTTCTTACCTAAATCAAGAATATCAATGACAGATGTAAATACAAATATTTATATTATATGTAAATGTAAATCACTCTTTGCTTCTCTCCTTCCCAGAGGTGAGCAGAAAAGAATGTTTTCACACCTGTAGTTGACCTGAGAGCATATTTACAAGATAAAATCTCTGCATCTATTTGAAAACATTTCTAATTGATTTTGCTCCTCTGAAAATGTATTTCTTTGTGATGGATGTGTGAATTTGGAGACATGTAATGAATCCTGAGTACATTTTTGTGCTGAGCTGATGGATGGTGCTCCATGACTTGCTCTCTCTTATTGAATGCAAGTGGAGCATGAAAGCAAGGAAGTCACCGAGGTGTGAAATGATGTGGGCTCCCACTAATGAGGAGATAATTCTGCATGTCAGAGACATCCCCTGCCTGGTGCCTTGTGGCTGGGATCAGAAACACGTTCCCTGTGATCTCCACAGCTCTCAGATTTCCAGAATCTGACTGTTCTACAGAATATATCTATAGGTCATTCAGCATATTGAAAGCCTTTCCCCTTTCCATTCCTTTGGGATCTCCTATAAGAAATATTTTTTAAGTTCTTTCTATGCTAGTTTTTAGGCAAGAATGTGTGTCCCCTCCACTTTTTTCTGCATGTGTCACAATAGATAACTCCTCCAAGCCTGTTTTTGGTAGGATATGAGGAGCCCTAGCATGTTTCTGCTGTGATTTCTCAGCCTGGGTTTGGATGTGTTTGTGATTTTTGGCATGAATTCCCTTCATGGTTTGTATTGGGGTATCGGAAAGACAAAGGGCATGTTTGGATACTTAGGGTTCCAATGTGATGTAAATGAGCAAAGTTCTTTGGAGTTAATCAAAGAGAACTGATTTCCATCAGCTGAGGATGTGGCAGCTCCCTGCTGGAAGTTCCAGCTCATCTCTGTGTTTGCTGGTTGTTGCTCTGGATCTGCTGCTCAGGGTGGCTCTGTGAGAACCAGGGGGTGTGTGCTGATCCTCCCTTTGCTCGAGGTCTGGATTCAGTCTCCAAAACCAGCAGAACTCCTCTGTTTGCTTCCTTGTCAGAGCTCCTAATGCACAGCAGACAGAGTGTGTTGGAGCAGGTGTTAGCTGCTGTTTGGGGGGTTATTATCAGGAAATTTTTGCAATTTACCTCTGTTTAGCACTTCTGGCCACCACACCTGGAGAAATCAGTGAAACACTATTTGATCCTCCCAGCCCTGCCCCTCCCCAGCTCAGTTATTTACCATCCCCCAGCCCTGAGCCTCCTGCTCTGCTTTTAGTGCCCTCTCACCTGCCCAGCTCAGAAGCCACTTGGGCTTTTCAGGACCTTAACATGACCCACAGGACTTCCAGTAGTTTCACCCTGTCCTGGGCAGCACAGGATGAGGTATTTGATCAGTTCCTTATCACTCTGAAAGGCCTGTCCATTTTAAACAGAACGCAGGAAATATTTCTGTTGGGAATTCTTTGAGAAACAGAAATTCCCACTCTCCCAGCTGGCACACGATTCCAGATTGTGTGAATCCCACTCCATGGGAGTACTCAAAGCCAGCTCTCTTGGTCCCTGGAAGCTCTAGCTGCTGCAGGTATTTCCCATGGATTCACAGCCACGTGTTCCTTTTCTCCTTCAAAATCCAGAACTTCGTTTCCATATGGCTTTGGTACAGCTTTTAGGCTTTGTGAGTGAGGCTTTTCCTCTTGGTTGGTTTATTCTTCCTTTTGCATGGGATGAAACTCTTACAGCTGTGGAATGAGAGCCTTGGGTGGTGCAGCCTGGACAATGCCCCATGCAGTTTTGAAGGTGATGCAGCATCAAATCTCTCTTTTCAAATTGCATGCAGAGAGAGATATTGCTGCATCTGCTGCTGCTAAGGGATGTGGGAACAGAGAGATGCTGCACGTGCTTGTCTGGATTGTGCCTAGACACAGGAGGAGTTTGCAGCATTGGCATGGAAGTGGTGATGTCAGAGAAAAAACAAAACAGATTGTGATGCACTGGGAGTTCACCTTTCCAAAAATTCCCACCTCTTACCCCTATTCCCTGAATTTCATGAGGTGACAGGGCTGAGTTCAATGATGACCGAAGTACCAGGGTGTGAGCTCAGGTCTGGAGACTAAGGACTACTTGTCCATCCCTCAAACCCAAATCCCCAACACGAGCTGAACTATTTGTGTTTTATTTCACAGAGCCAGAACAGTCTCACCTTCCATGCTTTGTTCTCTCTGGTTTTGTTTGTTTTTTTCCTAAGTAAGAAACATCATCCCTTGATCTTTACCACGATGCTGTGGTTGCTTTGTCATCTGTGTTGGATGCTGGGTGGCTGAGGGTTTTGGAGTCCCCAACAATCCTGTTTGGTGCATGATTCCACAGAGAATCCCTTGGTCCCTGGAGAGCATGAGAGGGTTGTTTGCTTTTCTGTCTCGGACATGCATGAGAAACAAATGGCAGGAAAAGGGGCTCTGCATCTTGGAGGAGAATGGAGCTGAGCCTTTTCAGAGAAATCAGAATTGCTTTTAACCTGTGATGGTTCCTGCATTGCTTATTATAACCAAGCTTCTAATTAAAAGATTTAACTTTACTGTAACTTTAGTTTCACTTTCATTTTGAGGAAACGTGTTTGTTTCATTTGTTTTTGTTGCCACCAACAGATCGTGATCTCTGACACAACCAGTTCCCTTTCTGTCCTGCTTTCTCTTTTCCAGATAACAGTCCTATTTTGACAGAATTCGTATTTTACCTCAATGAATCTCCTTTCTGTTCCTGAGAAGGGAAGACAGCTCTGGATTAATGCACTTCTTTTGTTGTTGTTCAACATCGTCATCATGTCATAAACAATCTCTTTCCTTCTAACAGGATGGGAAAAAAAACCCAACAGAATTTGTGTTCCTGAATAGTAGCAATTCACTGATTTGTTAATGAATTTTACTGAAAATCATGATGATCTGTGAGTGCTCAACCTCTGAAAATCCAGCCCCAGCTGCCTGCCTAAGGGCTTTGATCAGTCATGCAATAATCACTCTGGTTTTGCAGGGAGAAACTTCATATGAGTGATGCTCCTGAGCCTAAATTTCATTTATCCCAGGGCCCCCTTAACTTCTGTATTACAATATGCATAAAGTTGAAGTTTACAATTGGCAAATCAGATCCATTTCCCTTCATGCAGCACCTTTTATGAATTCTCAGTCATGCAGAATGGAATTATTCAGAGACACCCTGTTCTTACTGTTAACACTTATGTGCCAGCAATTCAAATAAATCAGAAGGGTGCTAAAAAATCATCACAGGCCACAGGTCAGTGACAGAGCACACAGCAGTTTCCAGGTAGAAAAATCAGGCAGTGCTCTCTCATTTTCCCCTCTGACTGTTAATGTTAAGGAATCTGTTGTATCTCCTTTGTAAGAAAAAACTTTCAGTTTTAACAGGATCAGACTTGCCTCTGATGGCTCCTAACTTCCTTGGTCCCCCCTGTGGAGGTATTTTATGTTGCCTCTTGGTCCATTGGACCATTCCTTGGTCCCCCCAGTGGAGGTTTGCAAGAATGTTAATTTCTGTGAATGAACACTTTGATTTTAGATTAATATCAGTAACTGGAAGTCCTGTCTCTACCCACTGAAAGGTTTTGTGGGTGGAATAATGTGCTAAAAGAAGACAAATCCATTAAAGACATGCAGACATGGAGGCATTTTCCTCTTCTTTGTTGTTTTGTATTAGAAATAGTTTGGAAGCATAAGCAACATCCTTCAAGTGGATGCAATTAAAAGCATAAATATCTGAATTCCAACTACTCTAAACCTTTCCTAACCTTACAACACAGTTACTGTGTAATGGCAAACACTGAGGAAAGTTGTTATAGTAATACCTACTTATCTCATAGGGAGTTGTAATTAATGTTGACAAAACACTCACAGCTGTAAGATTCTCTATGAGCCGCTTTCTGTGAGCAGCCTCTAAATATTTATTAATTATTACAGTCCTTCTCTCACTGTTCTGCTTTGCCACGTCTCCAAAGAGACTTCATTGAAGTTATCTGAGGCAGCTGGTAATGTAAATGTGGGGGGGCGGGCATCTCTGTGGCCCTGATTAAATGTGAAATTCATTAACACAGACCCTCATTAAATAATCCGACATCAGCAGCACTCTGCAACCCAAGTAACAGATTGACTCTCTGTCCTTCTGCAGAGGAGGAACCTGAGCTGGGAGAGTTCTCAGTGTCAGAGGCTGGCTGGGATGGTTTGCAGCTCACCTGGACCGCAGCCCCCGGGGCCTTTGAGAGCTTTGTCCTTCAGGTGTGGGAGCCTGGCAGCCCTGAAGGGACCCAGAACGTCACAGTCCCGGGGGGACTGAGCTCTGTCAATGTCACCGGCCTCAAGGCCAGCACTCCTTACACCATCACCCTTCAGGGGGTCACTCGGGGCTACAGGACCAAGCCCCTTTCTCTTGAGAGCAGCACAGGTACCTTTCCTGCAGCCCCACGTTGTTCCTGGCAGAGCTGTGAGCCGGAGCTCTCGCCAGTGCTGGCCAAACCCTGCTCGCTGGGTCAGCCCTGCACAGGGAGCCCTGGGCTGGTTAAAGCTTGGCTGAGCAGCCCTGGCATGGAAATGCCTCCTGGTCAGACTTCCCAGCCAGAGCTTCAGTGCCCTGCTGCAGCCCTTCCCTCCCTGCTTCCCCCCCTGCCTCAGAACAGCTTTTTCTGTTCCCTTTCCTCACTTACCTGGCTGACACTAACAGCAAAACCCAGCTGGATGTTGTACCTGCTTGGGGAAGGCCAAGTTGCCTGGAAAAATTATAAAAATCTTTCCTCTATCAGCCCAGACAATCAAAGCCTGAGAGTGTGTTCAGTTTTTACCCTTCAGAGCTGCCTCTGAAATCCTGCAGTAGCTTCTGTGTGAATTCAGACGCAGCAAATTTGTGTGTACCCGACTCAGGGCAAGGACAAACACTTTCCATATGTTCTCATATAGGAAAGGACAAAAATTCATTCCTAATAAGACAAAAAAAAGGTACATTAAGCCATCTAAGATCATGAAGCAGTCTGATTGGTCTGAAAAAGATACAATACAAAAGATCAAATTCAGCAAACTACCCTGGCATAAAGCTGGCCTGAAAGGAGGCAGGTGAGCTCTGTGTGATCAGGAGCTTGCATGAAACTCATCAAGGGCCCCAAAATAATTTTCGGGCTGATCATGTGAAAGGCAACCATTTGAAATAAGAGCTTATCACAGGCTTTGACCATGAGAGATAAATGTATATTTACATCTCTGCTGTGTGGCTCTCTGATCCTCCCAGGTGTTATGATAACTGTAATGAACAGTGTGAATTAATTGACACTAAAAGGGCACCAGTGGCCTTTCCTTCAGATAATTTCTCATAGACAATTTCTGCTGCCTCTGGGCTCCCCTGCAGCCCTTGGCAACCTCCTGTCTCTGTGAGACAGCCAGAGCTGGCTCACGCCAGGCTCCCCCAAGCACACAGTACCCAGCACAGAAAGGGATGAAAGTACCTGTGAGAATAATCAGAATTAAAGCATGAAGTGCAGCAGAGCCTGCTTGTTTCTGTAGTGCTTTAAGCAGCCTGGCTTGGGCAGGAATGTCTGTGCTGTGTCCCAGTGGAAGTGCTGAGCTTTGAGAGTCCTCACCGGGAGCTGGGAGCAGATGCCCAGGGAGAACAGAGCAATGTGCTGGACAAAGAGACAAAGCAGGAAACACATCATGGGTGTCCTGCCGAATATGCAATGTGCTCCCTTCCTTTACCCTCATGAAAACAGCAGAAAATGCCCTGCTGAGGTTTTCCCTTCCCTTTCTGGGTCAAGCTCAGCACCCAGCTTTTCAAAGTCTTCCTTTCTGGGGACTTCCAATTGTTAAAAAATATCTGAACCTTCCTGTAACGCTACGGGGATGTCTGCAGAGAGGAAGAAAAACCCCAAGGCATCTCTCCCTGTTTTGCATTTTGGCTCCAGCTCCAAAATTACAAGCCAGCTTTCACAGACTTAAGCTGAAACGGAAAGAAGAAGAGTAAACAAAACACAAGATTTTCCTTTGGATAAAGCAAGAGCTTTGGTTTTAGCTTCTCCTAAAACTGGAAGCCGTCTTTTCCAAATGCCCCAGGGGCATTCAAGGAAGTCCTTTTGCATCTGCTTTCATGCTCAGACCTTAAAGACATGGCTGCTCCTGCAGGGAATGGGAAATAACCATAATTTTAAATGTTATTTTAATTTGTTTTCCTTATCTAACATTTTGCGACGCTTTCATTTGATTTCCTCCCCTTAGTACCTGTCTGCTTGTAGCAAGCTTTTACTCACACACCCTTCTCCAGCTGGGAGTGCTGCCAGCATGGCAGAGAGGAGCCTTTGGGAGCAGGAGGAGGTCAGGAGGGTCCTTCTGATGGGTGTTGTTTCCCTCCCCAGGAGAGCAGCCCGGCGTTGCTGAGCTAATGGTTTCCGACATTACCCCCGAAAGCTTCAACCTCTCCTGGACAGCCTCCAACGGGGACTTCGACACCTTTACCATTGAAATTATTGATTCTAACAGGTTGCTGGAGCCCATGGAGTTCAACCTCTCAGGCAACTCAAGGACTGCTCATATCTCAGGGCTTTCTCCCAGCACTGATTTCATTGTCTACCTCTCCGGGATCTCTCGCGGGTTCCGCACACAGGCAATCAGTGCTGCAGCTACCACAGGTACACAAAACCTACCTCAGTGCTAACTCTGCTTTTTTGAACTCTTCTTTACAGGTTGTGCCCCCTCCCCTGCCCTCAGCTACCCCACCAGCCCACCCATTTCCCAATCCTCTGCCTCTATGCCTCCCGAGGAAGACCAGCCGGGGACATTGTGAGCTGTGAATGCTGAGCCACCATCCCATCCAGCAAAGTCAGGCAATCACATCGTGCTGGGGTTTCATTCACACAATGAGTCCAAACATTAAGGTTGGGGCAGCCTCTGAGGCAGATGAGAAGCAAAGCAAATATCCCAAGAACCAAGCAGGAGATGATTCCTTATATTCACCTTTCAACCTGTGTGTGCACCTGTCCCACAGCACGGAGCAGACACAGTTTCTCTCAGATAAGCTGATTTCTAGACACAGATTTACCCTGATTCTCCCCAAAATGTCAGGCACATTTCAGTCTGTGCCAGCACAATCCTGCAAGGCACATTCACTGCTTGAATTCAGATTCAATTATTCAGGTTATACTGGGTGAGTGATTGAAAAGTCCACTTGAGTTGATGTCAGAGAATGGAATAGGCAGGCACTGAGCTGTTGGCATGCTGCACATTTCAAGGTTTTACAGCTGACAGTTTTCCTAGAAAAGACAGGGAAGTCAAATGTTCAGGATGAGAGTGGGAAGTGAGGACTGGACTACAGAAACAGAACATTGTTATTGTAGGCAGATAATGGCTCATGTTGTGATTGTTTAACACCTCCACCAAATTTTGCCCCTCTGGGAAAAGTTGCCATAATGATTTGTCATAGGAATGGAGTAATGTCGTCAGTGAAAGAAAAATATCAAATCTCAGCTATCAGATAATATAATATCAGTTTCCAGCAGCAGTAGACTGTGAATATTGTCATTTGATGATGGGTGGCGGGGTCAGGGTGACAGCAGGGGTATGGGAAACAAGGCTGGGTGACCCTTGTGATCTGTGGTCGTGCGAATTCAAACTTCTCTATTAATTTATTTTATTGCTTTGGCTTTTAATAACTGTGACACATTTCCGTTTGTTTTTCTTCCCGTAGTAGAGGAACTTCTCCTTAGCAAACTCAGTGTATCAAACGCTACCTCAGACAGCCTGTCACTCACCTGGGAGGCACAGGACAAGGCCTTTGACCATTTTATTCTGGAAGTCAGGAACTCTGATTTCCCCTTGGACTCCCTGGTGCTCACAGTGCCAGGGGACTCCCAGCACTCTGTAGTGACCAACCTCAAAGCAGCCACTAATTACACAGTCCAGCTCCATGGGGTAATTGATGGGCAAGGTGGGCAGACCTTGACAGCCATGGCAACCACAGGTATTTCACTGTTTCACCTTCCAGGTTTGCTTTTTATTCTCCTTTCTCTTGCTGTCCACCAAACTGCTCTAAAACGTGGCTCCAACTCATCATCATTGGGGGATTATAGGGAGATCACCATGAGGGGAGGCTGAAATGCACTGAGAGGGCTTGGAAAAAGATCTGTGGCAATGGAAAAGGCTGAAAAAGTGCCCCCAGCATTAAGAGAGGCAGTAGTAAACCATGATGGTTTCCCTATATATACACACCTCTCTGCAAGTTCAGTGTATATATAATTGCCTTGCTCCAGATGGTTGATGTGTTTCACTCAGCATCTTTGCACTTGATCTTGAATGGAGTTGTTCATCCCACCCTCACTTGCTTTGCTGGGGGTGGGAGAGAGGCCTTCATGTGGTTCTCAGCCTGGAGAGGCTCCTGCATGTCAGTTTTGTCCTCCTTAAACCCAAATGTCTCCCAAGGCATTTGCATCTCTGGTGGGCGTTTTGTGCCGCATGTGAAATGACCAACCCAAACTGCATGGAGTGGTCTGGCCACCTTCTGCTGGTTCTGATATTTTCTCTGCCCAGGATTTTTATGTTCTCAGCACAGAGCAGGGCTCAAAAAACCAATTCCCCTTTTCTTGGTGGTCAGCCCACCACTCTATCCCGTGCATTGCTCCCGGTGAGTCTCCACAGCCTGTCTTGTCTCCCTGGGTGTCAGAGCTTTTCCCGCGGTGGTGGTGATTCCAGGATGGCAGGAGATCACTAAGACTTGCCTGAGATTATGATTCCAGCTCATTTTGCATGTAGCATTCCTGGGAGTCAGGCTGTCATGGTGGGAATGTGCCTGACCATGGATGCAGGTGGCATGTGAAGGAATGTGGCCATGCCAGGATGAGGTTGGAAAGGCTCTGTTTGCCCTCTCTGAGCTGCATGTGGGGCTGAGGGCTCAGTTTTCCTGGGTTTTCCACTCAAGCCTGTTTGCTCTGTGGATATTTTTCTCATCTCCTTGCCTGTCTTCAAGAGCACCATGGTGGCACCTTCCCTGCTGGCCATGAAGGCATCCATGGTCACTGGTCGATAGCATGACATCTGTGACATCTGTGTCCTTAATCGGGGCCACTTCCTTCACCTCTTCCCAGATAATTCCAGAGAAGGAGGTGGATTATTGTTTTAAAGTCTTGCAGTGAGGGATGGGAGTAAAAGTTGGAACATCTTGCAGCAGTACTTGTTTTAGCAAAGAAAAAGATTTCCCTCTTTCACCACTCTCTGTCGGTGGGATGCCTCTCTCTGACTTTTCTCCCAGCATGGATCACTTTTCCATCATTATTTTTCTCTATCTCACTGGCTGCATTTCCCAAGGTGTTCTTGGTTCCTACTCAACTGGCAACATAAAAATTAGAAAATCAGCCCAGAGAGCAAACACAGGAGTCTCTGACCCTCTAACTTTTGGGTCATGTTTGTTCTCTCTCTGGGCTTTAATGAAACTTTAATGATTTTGGGCTAAGTGTGAGATTTAAAAGAGAATGAGTAAGGAGGTCTCCCTCTCCTGAAGGACAAGTTTCTCTCCTGGCAGGGCAGAGATGTGAATTTGAATTTGCTCCAGCAGAAAAGGAAAGTCTTTGCTTCTTAAGGAGGTGCCCTGACCACTGAACAGTCAGGAAGGAGAGCAAGGGCAGTGTTGTGGGGTTTATTGTTTATTAGACATTCTCTGATTGTGCCTAATCAGAGGATGAGGAACACCTTATCTGTGGAGTCCAGGGAGGTTTTGGCCTGAGATTAGTGCTGAGATAATCCCTGTTAGGCCTGAAATCCCTCATAAACCTCAGGGTCCAAAAATAGAACTGTCTACAACTCCAGGCAACAGAAACACCAAACAGAACCTGGACTGTGATTTCAAGGATTCCTGCCTGAATCCCACTTTCTCTATTTTGGAATTGCTGTGGGTCTGTATTCCCATCAAATTCCCAGTGTGGAATTCACACAATTTGTATGTGTATGTTGTTGGTGCTTCTGTAAACCAGGCCCAGATTCCATTAGGCAAGTTGAGTTTATTTAAGAAAATTTAATGAAAAAACATAAAATTCAGCACTAATTTCAATGGCTTCTTTCCAAAACCTGAGAAAATAGCTCTTGTGACGCTGCTTTTTAAAAAATTATTCTTATTTTGTTTTATTTTGTTTTATTTTTGTATTCAACCACAGCGAAACAAGGTTTAAAAATTATTTTTGAGCACTTACAACCCCTGCTCTGCTGATTCCCCCACCCCTTTGAGTAAAGCTGCCTGTTCACCTGTGTTCCTTTCTCCCCCAGAGGCTGAGCCACAGCTGGGCACGCTTACCCTCACAAACGTTACCCCCGACAGCTTCAACCTGTCCTGGACCACCCGAGATGGGCCCTTTGCCACGTTTGTTATCAAAATCCGAGATTCCCTGGCGGCACAGCAAGCCCAGGAGCTGACAGTGCCAGGGGGCACCCGCAGCGCCCACATCTCAGGCCTCACAGACCACACTGCCTATGACATTCACATTCAGGGCACCACCAGGGCAGGTGTCCTCACAGAGCCCCTCACTGCTCTTGTCACCACAGGTACCTGCTCGGGGCTCTGGAGTCCCTTTCTTGGCTCAGGGAAGTGTGCATCCCAGAAAGGCTCTCCCCAGCACGGGGTATCTCGCCAGCTCCAATGGGTTTGGTTGAAAACCTGGTGCAAGGAGGGGTCAGAACAGGAATTCTAACCTTAAAAAAAAAATCCCAGGAGCAGGATTGGTTTAAAAGGAGTTAAAAGGCCAGGTTGGATGGGGCTCTGAGCAAGCTGGGATAGTGGAATGTGTCCATGCCCATGGCGTGGTTGGATGAGTTTAAGGTCCCTTCCAACCCAAATTATTCTGTGATTCCATGATTCTGTCATTAAGACCCCTCTGGAGCCTTTCTCCCATGCCTAATAATCTTTTATAACTCCTGAAGTTTGAGGGAGAAATTTGCCTGCTGCTCAGCAGTTCATCAGACAGGACTGGCTCCCGGAGCACCTCCTGTCCCAGGATGTTCCCCTCCAGAGACCTGCCCAAACATGAATCTTGGGGATTGCTTGATTAGAAGTAAATAAGATGCAAAAATATCTCTAAAATGAGTACTCAAAAGTATAAATATTAATAGGTAAGGAATTCGAAATGATAAGTCTTCAGAGGGGAGTTTTTATGCCAAGTTCTAACGAAATGCGTTTCAGTGTTTGTGAAATGTCAAAAGCAAACCCAAAGCCCTTTTCAGGGGAAGGTTCTGCCTTTAACTAACTGGTGTTTTCTGAAGTGAGTGGAATTCTGAGTGCTAGGAAGATTGGCTGAATCAGCTCCTGAGCCAACAGAGCAAGGCTGGACAAATACTGTGGGGAAACACAAGCAATGCCTGGGATCCAGAATCGAGGCCAGGGCTTAGCAGAGCCACCTGATCTTTCTATTTGACCTGTCAGATTTTGAGTGAGCAAAATACACTGAGAATCTTGTGAAACTCTGGCCTCTTTTCTGCTGAGAGTGGATAAATTTGGAAGTGTTCTCCACATCTTTTCACTATGACAAATGTCACACTGGTGTGAAAAAGGACCCCTCAGTGGAATTTCTTGAAATGGTCAACAGAGCACAGCAGCAGCTGATTTGCACTGGCTGTGACCCTGAGTGATTAATGTTCCTGTTCTGGCACCTCTGACCCCTCCAGCACTGAAAACTAAAGCTGGAGATACTCATGTGGGATAGGTAAACAAGCAAAATACAGGAGTTGTGAATGTCCAAACTGAGGCTTGTCTCTAAAGCACTGATGGTGGAGAGAAGTAAAAATAATTGAAAGCTTTATGTGTAGCATTTCTAAAGCAGTTTTGGTTATATCTTTCTTACAGTGCAAGGGGAGCAGCAGCAATGTGCTTACACAGGGAGCTTGGGAGGCGTTTCAGTGGAGCTTGTGAGAGGAGGTGCTGAGACCTCCTTGAGAAAAATTCCACTGAGCTCCATTGAAAATCCTCATCTGTGGTCCTGGATATTAAATCCACACTAGGGGCAGAAATGTGATTTTTGTTTGGTGGAATCTGTGACACTTTCTAATTTGCAATGTTTTTCACGTCTTTTTTTTTTTTTTTTTTTTTTTTTTTTTTTTTTTTTTTTTTTTTTTTTTTTTTTTTTTTTTGTGTGTGTGTGTGTGTGTGTGTGTGTTTTTGTACCTTCCCTTCTTTTAGAGGCCATGCCCCCACTGGAAAACCTAACAGTGTCTGATATGAACCCCTATGGGTTCACAGTGTCCTGGATGGCATCGGAGAATGCCTTTGACAACTTTCTAGTAGTCGTGGTGGATTCTGGCAAGCTGCTGGACCCACAGGAGTTCCTCCTTTCGGGAGCCCAGAGAGAACTGAAGCTTAAAGGCCTAATTACTGGCATTGGCTATGAGGTTTTGCTTTATGGGTTTGCCAAGGGGCACCAAACAAAGCCCCTGAGCGCTCTGGCTGTTACAGGTATTTCAATGTGAGCAAACTGTTCCCTTCCACCCTTTTCTCTCTCACTTTCCTTCTCACACAGAAGACATTTCATGCAAACCTTGGCTTTTGCATCCTCCTCTGCATCGTGGCTCCATGTAACTCCTCGAGACTGATGGGTTCACCAGTGGAATTCTGTTCCCTTTAACTGGATGTTTCCCTCTGAGGGATCCTGTGGAAGAGCATGTGGGGGCCTGAGGGGTGAAAGTTCCTTATGGTCTTGCAGGTACCTCTAACAAAGTCTTGAAAGAAGAATGGCTGCATGCAGAGCTCGTCTTGTTAACAGCTGGGCACATCAGCATTCCCCAACAGCATCATTCTCCCACGTTCCAGCCATCAGGACCTTCAGGAAGAGCCATGGACTTCTTCCCATGGCCTCCTCTCTTTCCCTCTCCGTGTGGGTTCCACCCACAGTGGGATCATTGCCACCCCAAAGCTGGCACCTCTCTCCTCAAAGCAGCTCATGCTTCCAACCACATCAGAGCTGCTGCTTTCCAGCAGCACTTGAGCTTTCTTGGGAAATGATTGCAGGCTGATTCTCCAGCCCCAGAACCATCAATTCTCATCTGCACATTCCCGTCTGGGCAGCAGTGAAGCTGGGGAGGGAGGATCTGGTGGGAGGTTTGAGAGGAAATAAATAGGAATGGCTGTGTGTGGAAGGCAGGATTGCATTTGGTGGGAGGTTTGAGAGGAAATAAATAGGAATGGCTGTGTGTGGAAGGCAGGATTGCATTTGGTGGGAGGTTTGAGAGGAAATAAATAGGAATGGCTGTGTGTGGAAGGCAGGATTGCATTTGGTGGGAGGTTTGAGAGGAAATAAATAGGAATGGCTGTGTGTGGAAGGCAGGATTGCATTTGGTGGGAGGTTTGAGAGGAAATAAATAGGAATGGCTGTGTGTGGAAGGCAGGATTGCATTTGGTGGGAGGTTTGAGAGGAAATAAATAGGAATGGCTGTGTGTGGAAGGCAGGATTGCATTGGAGGTGCTGTAGGACATAACCACTCCAGCAGCATTTCTCTATGTAGCAGTGCCTGACCATACTGAGTTAGAGGTGGTTTGCAGGTAATTAATAACTTACAGCCCTTGGGATCCTTTTGAGTGGGTTCATTAACCAAAGGCAGCAGCTCTTGCATTTAGATTGAAGGCTGCTGTTTAAGAGAGGAATTTTCATGAGTCCTCTTTGCTGTTTAAGAGCACAGTAAAGGATTCATCACATCAGAAGCATCACAGATGCCAGAAGGGCATGAAATAAGGGATTTGAATGGAGAGAAAGAATTTTCAATGGCTTCTGTGTTAGAGAGGGGGGTCTGCCATGTTTCAGACATGCAGTTCTGTAACAAGAGCTTGTTTTTATTGGCCATAAAGGTGTCACACAGGTAGGGAGGGAGAAATGCCCAGGAAACTCACCTTTAGCATGTGTAACTCTGCATGTGGGAGACAAACCTGTGTGTCCATGCAGTGGTTTGCTGTTCAAGAGTGAAAGTTGGAATGGGCCTGCACACACTCACATTTACCCTGTTCTGTATAACACTAATTTTTCTTTTTTTTTTAATAGCTGGCAGATTGTTCCCCTTGCTTTGAACTGTGGTCGGATTCTTGCACTGTGCTATAGCCAGACCTCAGGCAGGTCTCTGATCAACTGATTAAAAAATCATTTCTTTTCCCCACTGCTATCTTCTCCTTTTTTAGAAGCAGAACCCGAGGTCGACAACCTTCTGGTTTCAGACGCAACTCCAGATGGATTCCGTCTCTCCTGGACTGCAGATGACGGGGTTTTCAACAGTTTTGTTCTAAAAATCAGGGACACCAAAAGGAAATCTGACCCCCTGGAGCTGATAGTGCCAGGCCATGAGCGCACCCAGGATATAACAGGGCTGAAAGAGGGCACTGAATATGAGATTGAGCTCTATGGAATTAGCAGTGGACAACGTTCCCAGCCTGTAAACGCAGTAGCATCCACAGGTATTGTCCTTGCAGTGGGAAGAGTGTGGCATTCCCTGGTCCTTTCAGCAGCTCCTTTTCACAGCCAGCTCGTGCTGCTCCAGAGGTGTCCTGAGCTGTCTCCTGCATGTCCCCTGTCCAAGTCACTGCTTCAGTGTGCTGTGGTTATTTGTAATCAGTCTCAGCTTCCCAAGCTTCGTCACTGTCTATTTAATATGGTTTAATTGAATTACTTTAATGATCAGGAATTAGGCAGCAGAGTGTGGCAATTAAAACACTGTCTTTGAGGGCCAAGAAATATTGTCTGTGCATCAGCCTTTTTCAGTGATTTTCTGTGACTAATTACATCTCAGCTGTGCACAACAGTTTACCTCCCTAGGAAAGAGTTATGACAAAATGAATTTACCAGGGCCATTGAGAAGTTTATTTATGGCTTGATCAGCAAAGGCCTAAGCACCATTAATTTAGACTGATCTTACCAGGAACAACATGTGCTCAGTAATTCAAATTGACTTGAGTTTCTTTGCAAAATCAAAGCTTTGATTCAGGTTCATAATTGAAGCGTTTCATTTTGGCACATTTGAATGAAGCGTTTCAATCTTTTTTTCCACACCAAAATCATGGTTTCATTCAAACCTGAAGTATATGATGCAATGTCTCATGAGCCAAATTGGGTCTTTAAAAAATGTTGAGCTGGCTGATGTGAAAATGTGGTAATTTGAAATCAAATTAATTATGGGAGGAAAGGGAAAGGATGGGACAAGAAGGTGAGGGCAGAGCTCCCCGGGGCTGCAGCTCCTCCCGAGGGGCAGCTCCGGGCTCTGCTCTGGGACAGGGACAGGAGCCAGGGAAGGGCTGGAGCTGGGCCAGGGCAGGCTCAGGCTGGAGATCAGGGAAAGGTTCTTCCCCCAGAGGGTGCTGGCACTGCCCAGGCTCCCCAGGGAATGGGCACGGCCCCGAGGCTGCCAGAGCTCCAGGAGCGTTTGGACAGCGCTGCCAGGGATGGACAGGGTGGCATTGTTGGGGACAGGGGCTGCACTGGGTGATCCTGGTGGGTCTCTTCCAGTTCAGGATATGAGTCTAAGTTCCATGAGTGAGCAAACCAACTTTAGGAATGCCTAAAGGAGGCATTTGCCAGCCAGCACCCAGGAAAGGGGCAGCAACAACTCAGTGTTGAACAGCTTCTCCTGAAGCAGCCTCAGAGCCCTCAGCCTCCACCCTGCTGCCGGTGGGCTCAGCTGCAAGCACAGAAAGGCCCCAGCCCCACTCCTGCCATCACATCCCTGCCATAAAACAGCCAGGCCACCCTCACACCCCCCCAGACACACCCATGAAGCAGAACATGCACCAGCAGCTCCCCTTGGCCAGGCTCCTGCACGTGGAGAGAGGGATGTCCAGAGTCCACTGCACTTGTTAGCAGCATGTCCCCACCCTTGCTGACTCCCAGGATATTTATGGGAAGCCACTGAGAGTTATCATTTTCCTCATGACTAGCCCCTGTGCAGCCCTTGCAGGGAGATTTAGCACATGTCACCTCCTGGAGCCAATAGCCCAAGAGATGTTTGTCAGCTGTAAATAGCCCATGAATAATGGACAACAGAACCACAAAAACCCAGCTAAATAATTTGGGCTGCAGGTTACACCACATTGTGTTGGTGGCTGCCAAGGCAGCCAACTAATTTCTTTTTTAGGAGTGGATTATTGCACAAACATATGGATATTTATAGCGTTTCCAGTGTGGTTGCAAGGAAATATTTCTATCCCTGAAGAGGAAGTTTATCCACTGCTGCTCTCAGAACTGGTATCTTTTAGAAGTTTATCTGTAAAATCTCAGTTAAGGTGCAATTTAACCCCCACTGGGAGATCACAACACATCTATGGTCCAATTAATATCCTTGTGGGAGGTGTGAGCCTCATGCTGCTCCTTTCCTCTTCTTCCAGTGGTGTTTTGCCACACTGTGACAGCATTTTTTTTTTCCCAGAGATGATCACAAAACACTTCACATGCTCTTGATTTGTGATAAATGCAACCTGCTGCTTCCTGTTGACTGGGAGAAGAAAGCCAGGGAACATCTTCCTCCAGTCTGCTAGGAATGAAAGAACAATTAGCAAAAAAAACCCAATCCCTAAAAAACCAGCCTCTCTCAGGTACCATGGGTGTTCTAGCAGCCTCTCAGGACGGTTCCCTGTATCTCACACACCTCTCTGGGGATGATGCTGGAGGATACAGATAATTTACCTGTGCCTGCCCAACAGATGACCTGAGGTTCTCTGTGAGTGCCAGGTCAGGAGCACGCTGGCTGCTTTCTATGCCTGCTTAATTCTGGCTTTCAGGTAGCCCAAGAAGATGATTTCATGCGCTTCTTTTTCCTTTCCCTGTGCTCAAAGGCGCAAATCTCTCCCCTCTCTGGGACTCATTCCAGGACAGATGCTCTGATGATCCATTGTATTTCTTGCCAGGCTCTCTCCCAGGAAAGCTGCAGTTGGGGGATGTGGAAAACTCACATCAAAGCTCTTCTTATTGCTCTTTGTCATGCAGCTCACCTGGTGCAGAAAACAAGCCTGAGGCCCAAGGAAATGTGCACAGCAGAGTCCAAGTGGGACGGATTGGGGATTTTATTTTCTGGGAAAGGCTGAAATTCTCCATGTGTATGAAAACCAAGAGCTGGTCCATCTGTTTGGTCTCCAAAATCACCACTACCCTTTTTCTTCAGCCCCTCAGGCCACCTATAATGTAAAGCAAAACCAATATGATTTTCATTTCTCTCTCTTTCCCACATTTTCTTTATTTTCTCCCATTTCTTTCAGCCTGTACTCAAACCAGCAGCACCTTTTTGTGCCACATAGCGTTTCCAACCCCACCTTGCTTCCTTTCTTCTCTGTAATTCCTTTCTTCCATTGCCTTGTCCACGTGAGCAAACCCCACCGACACAACACTTCTAGTGAGCTCCAGAGACATAATTCACATTTCTCTTGAGAGCTCAGCTGTTTTTCTTTCCTTGCCTTTCAGTTGATTTAGTGTCCTGCTGCTTTGGGGACATGGAACAAACAGCCTCTGACTCCTTTCCCGCAGGCACGTTCTTTCCAAGCTATTTCAAGCCTAGTCCCTATTTTTTTTTTTTTCCTCCTCTTGCCCCCCTTCCCCTGCTCTCAGCCTGTCTCCCCTCCTCTCCATGTGGCTGATATTTGGGATCTCTCCTCTTTGTACTAATGGCCTGCTCTGTGTGTGCTGTTTATTTCTTAATACCTCAGGGTTGTTTTGGTTCCAGCCAAAAAAGCTGGAGAGATTGGAAGTGGGATGCTCAGTGCAAAGCTGGAAGTGGCAGCTCTCTTTACCACATCCTTCCAAAGCCCTTTCCATGCTTGCTCTGCAGGATCTTAATTAAGCCTCCAGCTGGAATGTTCCAGATACATGTTGGGTTTAAGTTTGGGTTATTTTTGGTAAAAGTTGTGCTTGGTTTGCCCAGCTTACTGATTTAATTTATGTGGGGCAAGTGCAGAGCTCAGGTTTTGACAGGGAAAGGCTGAGTTTTATGACAAAGAGCTGCAGTGGAGCCACAGGTGCCTTCCTCATGGTGGTTGTACTTGGATGTTCTCTGCATGGATGTGCTTGAAAGAAAAATCATGGGCTCAGAGAGGGATTCCGGGAGGAAAATCTTGTTGCTTCTGGTTTGAAGCCAACAGAAATTCCAGGAGTGAGTCCTTGAGAGGAGCCTTGATGGACTCCCACACCTGAGGCCAGGTCTCCTTGGAGCATCCTGCATTAGGAACTTCATGCTCAGGAACAGACATCTGTCCATGGCTGTCATGGCTGTGTGTCACAGAGGGATCTGGGACTTAGTGGAAGGTCTAAAAATCCTCCAAGTGAAACTGGGGTAGAAAAAAATCTGAAATACAGCATCCCATGGGTAGCAGAATGTAATTTCTGTGTATGTTCCTCCTGCTTTTCTACAGCACTGAAATTTCTGTTATTTCTATACGTAGATACACGTTGGGTATTTTTAACCTATGCAATACTGGAATGGTCCTGAAAAAAAGGAAAATTTGCTGCAAACAGGTTGTTGCTGTAATAAAACCCTTCAGTTTTGTACCCCCTGCATTAATGTTGTTCAGAGCAGAACATTGACAGCACCAGCTCATGGTTTGGGGTGATAAATCAGTTTTCCAGCAGTAAGGACTGATAAACAAATGATTGACCTTTTCTTCCTGTGTGGTGTGTTCTCTGTTCTCCCCTGGCAGTGGTTGGCTCTCCCAAGGGAATTTCCTTCTCTGACATCACGGAGAATGCTGCCACAGTCAGCTGGACCCCCCCTCGCTCGCGCGTGGAAAACTTCCGGATCTCCTACGTCCCTGTCACAGGAGGTGAGCAGGGACAGCAGGAAGGGTTTGCTGGGCTGCCATCCCTCCTTTCAGTGCATCTCCCAGGTGATCTCGCACAGATCATCTCCTTTTTTTCTTCAGGAATGAGGGTGTGCAGCCAACCTTTGTCTGGACACCGTGTCCACATCCCATGGGCAGGGCTTGTAAGGCAGCTCAGGGCTGGATGCTGCAGTGGTTGTACTCCTAATAAGACTCTGTCTGAACCTTCTCAGCAAGGATTAGTTTCCAAACTGTCATTATTTTGTAGGCACTTCATGAGCTGAGCACACTAGAAAAGATGGCCCTTGTAAATAATAATCATAATCCATGGTTATAACCATTTTTCAAGGCAGTGATTTACTCAGTGCTCCCCAGCGTTGTCTCATTCTGCTTTAGTGTCCAACTCCAAAAATTCCTCTACTTCAACAGATTTTTAACCTAATTTAGGGACATCTCTGAAGGGAAACAGCTAAAGAGCAAACACTAAAGATATCAGCACCAAAAAAACTCCTGCTGTTGACTGAGACAAGGAAAGATTTATGTCTTTAGACAATATAGCCTGGACAATATAGTGGTGCCACAGAAGAAAAGGAATCCAGTCATAAAGTTAGGCACTTGTCTAAGTGCTTTCCTGGAATAAACCCAGAATTTGCAGTAAATATGGGTGCTAAGTCCTCAGCCACACTCAGAGCACCTTTTAAAATAACATGTACTGTATCTTCATTCTAAATGAGGGGGCTAAAGCAGAATCTTCCAGCCTTCACCACAAACAAGGCAGATCTGAACTGCAACTCCTGTCCTCAAGGTGTTTGAACTCCCATGTAGAGACTGTTGGGGTTTCTCCTTGCACCTTGTCTGGGAAATTGTATTTTCTGACCAGAAATCACAGAATGGTTTGCATAGGAAGGGACCTTAAAGCTGATCTCATTCCAACTCCCTGTCACAGACAGGGACACCTTCCACTAAAAATGTTATTTTTTCTTACTGAACACAAACCAAGGATTCAGATTTAGGTGTCATGGCAACAATATCTGACACCAGTGGTTGTAACTAACTGGGGAAAATTCATCTCCTGATGTAGAAGCACATCCGTGGTGGCCATAATGTCTTTAACTTGAAAAACACCCTTCAAGCATTTCCTGGATTATTGTGTCACTCATCCCTTGGTGTTTGGCTTCTTCCTAGGAACTCCAAATGTTGTCACAGTTGAAGGGAGCAAGACAAGGACCAAGCTGGTGAAGTTGGTCCCAGGTGTGGACTACAATGTCAGCATCATCTCTGTGAAAGGCTTTGAAGAAAGCGAGCCCATCTCTGGCACCCTGAAAACAGGTAATAATATAAAAGCAGGAAATAGCAGCTTTTTAAATGGATCATCTGGGCTGCAGGAGAGACTCAAGGACTGGAGCTGCAGATGCACCAAGATCCCATGTTTGCTGCCCACATAAAGTGTAGGAAGCTCTTTTCCCCACTCCTTCTTTGTCTTTGCATTTTACATGAGGATGGAACTTGTAAATTTGGTCAGGCTCCCATTTGCTAAATGCTAAATAAACCTGTGAGGCAGAGACAATGTATTTACAGTTCTAATTCATCAGGAAAAAAAAAAAAAAAACAAAACCCCAGAAGTTTGTTTGGTTCTTTTTTTAATTAATGTCCTTTTTGAGATGAAGGAGCAAAGGGCCAGGTCAGCTGAGCAGTTCAGGCAGTTTCTGATGTGGACT
This sequence comes from Leptocoma aspasia, assembly GCA_013399835.1. NCBI lineage: Eukaryota > Metazoa > Chordata > Aves > Passeriformes > Nectariniidae > Leptocoma > Leptocoma aspasia. Next base: position 828,757 of record VXAX01003085.1, read on the forward strand.
TCACATGTCCCAGGTTCCAGACTATTCTAAGCATAAAAACATTCTCTCTCCTGATTTTTTCTTCAATATTCTCTCTGTATTTTTCTCAGTATTCTGTCTCCTGATTTTTTCTTTAAATATCCCTGCAGGAAATGAGGGTCCACTCTGCTCCTGCTGACCCCTCCTTGTATTCTTTTTAGGGGTTAACAAACGTTCAGAGAGCTGAGGCAAAGAACAAGATGATGAGTGTTGGATAATGACAGGAGATTTTTAACCCATTCCAGCTGTTCTGGAGGCAAAGATCCATCTTAGTTCAGGGAGAACAGAAACCTGTGTGAAAAATAGGGTCCTGTGAGGAGGCCAGGCAGGACGTGTGGGGATTTTGGATGCCTGGCTGGCTGTGGGACTGGTTTGTTCCAAACAAGCTGCTGGAACGTCACAGTGGCCATCAGCTGCTGTCACTTTGGTTATTTTTCCCAGCTCTCTCTCCTAAATTTGTTCTAAAAAACAACCAAGATTTGAGGGTGTTGAGAGAAATATGTCAGCTTTGACAGAGCTGCTGAGATGGATGGTATCAAGAGTGATCTGAGAACATGGTCAGCTCTGTTTGTTCCCAGACTTTCATCTCTTCCAGCACTGACCTCCCTTTCCAGTGGAGCTTTTGTTGTCTCTTCATAGGCACTGATGTCTTTCCTGCAGAACTCCACTATTCCAAAGGGAGTCACTAAAGCTGCACTGAGTTTTGGCCATTTTCTCTCATGAATTTACAGCAGAGCATTGCACAGAGCTGGGAGTGTTTGTCAAATTCCTTCAATTTGTTTTTCTTCCAGCTCTGGACAGCCCGTCAGGCCTGGTAGTGGTGAACATCACAGACTCTGAGGCTCTGGCAACCTGGCAGCCAGCAATTGCTGCTGTGGATAATTATGTGGTGTCCTACTCTTCTGAGGAAGGTGAGAGGGGCTGGGAATGGGTCGGGAAGCTGAAGGGTTAAAGCTCTCAGGAGGTGCTGATTGTAACTCCAGGAAAATCACAGAATATCCCGAGCTGGACGGGTCCCACAAGGATCACTCATTGCAGCCCCTGTCCCTGCCCAGCCCCCCAACAATGCCACCCTGTCCATCCCTGGCAGCGCTGTCCAAAGGCTCCTGGAGCTCTGGCAGCCTCGGGGCTGTTATTTGGAGAAGAGGCTTTGCTGGAATCATTTAAAAATTGATCGGTTTTATTCAGCACTCTCGATTCAGCCGCGAACAGAGATAAGGGAGATTCCTGGGAAGCAGAGGTGGTGTTATAATTCCTGTGAACACTAGAGAGAGCTCACACGTTTAGAGAAAGGGCTCTGGTGGAACCCAGGCTCAGCAGAGGTACCAGCACAGCCATGGACTTTTATCATTTTGCACTTGCACCAACTAGGAATGAAATAAATCAGTGAGCGGAGCACGGAGTTGAGCACACCATGATGTGCCTGATTGACATCAACACCTAATTTTCTGCTGTGTTTTGTTCTCAGAGCCAGAGGTGACTCAGATGGTCTCAGGGAACACGGTGGAGTATGACCTGAAGGGGCTGCAGCCTGCCACGGAGTACACCCTGAGTGTCCACGCGCAGAAGGACACGCAGAGGAGCCAGAGCCTCTCCACCAGCTTCACCACAGGTGCCACTGCCACCCCACAGCTGCATCCCTTCTGCATCCCTTCCACATCCCTTCTACCCCCTTCTACTCCATTCTGCATCCCCCCTTCTACCCTTCATCCCTTCTTGATTTCCCCCGTATCGATCCCAGTGAGCTGGGAAAACAAGAGTCTGGAGCTGAAATGAAGCAAACCACAAAGGCACACACAGATCAGTGCTGGGCGCTGAGGAGATGGATTTCTGCTTTCCTCTAGTGCCTTTTTCACTGGAAATCTGAATTTCAACAGTGTTTGCATCAAACTTTCTGCAGTGGGAGCCTGGTGTGGCTGCTCAGAGGTGGTTTTCTGTCACCAGCTCTGCAGATTCTCACACAGAGCTCTTCTTTGGCTACTGAAGGTGCCCAGCTGGTTTCATACTCATAGCTTTCCATGAGCATCAATGGAATCAGGGATGTTTCTCATTTTCCTGGCTTGGCTTGTCCCAAGGTGTTAATTAGGGAGCCACACCAATCCAGTCCTGTAACCACAGAGGGGAAGGGAAGCTGGAGCTTGGAGCCAGACCAAGCAGGAAAAGTTTGCCTATTCTAAAAAGGTTTCCTATTCTGAAAAGGTTTCCTCTTCTAAAAAGTTTTCCTACTCTAAAAAGCATAATTGGAACCAGAGTTTTATTTCCTGGGAATATGTAAATACCAATCTGTCTTCTTGTGAGAAATAATGAAATGCACAATTTTGTCTCAAAAGACATTACAGTGCAACTGCTCATAAAGTGCCTGGAACAAGCCAATATTTTAACTTAGATAAAGTTAACACCTTTATTTTAAACTACCAATGGGAAAATTAATTCTTAACCACAAAATTTAGATTGAAGGGTTTTTTCATCTCAAATTTCTCTGGAGAGAAGTTTTGTTTTCCTAGCTTGTTTTAATATATGGCCCACAAGATAACCTGTGGAATTAACTTTCTATGGATGTGATTGTAATTGCTGTGGTGCTTCCTGCAGGGCTGGATGCTCCAAGGGATTTGAGCACCACAGAGGTGCAGTCAGAAGCAGCCGTGATAAGCTGGAGGCCTCCCCGTGCTCCAGTCACTGGATATCTCCTCATCTATGAATCCATTGATGGCAGAGTCAAGGTAAATAAACCTGAGGGGCTGTGCCTCAAATCTGGGCTGTGGAGATGCTCTGAAGTGTCCAGCAATGCAACACAATCATGTGCCTTAATTTAAACACTTATTTCAAAGTGCCTCTTTCAGTGCTAGACTGAGCACAAATGCATTTTAAACCTGTTAGAGGACTTTCTTACATTATACTCTGGAATAGAAGCTCCATTGCAGCCTGAATTTTGCCTTTCATCCCTCCACAATACAGATAAAAGCACAAACATGTTCCTTCATTCCAGACCTGTATCATGGAATAAACTCACACCCCCAAAGGATGTGATTCACTTTTCTAAACTCAGGGGAATCCCTGTGCAAAGGGGTGTCTAAGGAAGGATGAACTGTCTGTGGAAGTGCCTCTTATTCTTCTGTAATTTTATTTTGTTCCTACATAATCTGATTACACTAAGTGCTTAAATATGAGTCAAATGAATCCCAGAAAACAGAAAATTTTGGATGCCCAGCCTGGATCAATGGAGAGGATTCTAATTTTTTAGGAAGGCGAATTCCCCAAGCACACTGAAAATCAGTCTTTTAATGTCACAGCAAAGCAGCCTTTTAAAGCCTGGAGTGCAACATTTCCTTATCCTAAAGGATGAGTTTCCCAGTCTTTTATGAATTTCACAATCTGTACATTCAAGGCATGTAAACATTTATACTTTCAAACCTTGCTTTCAAACCTCCCAGCTTGTACATTATGATAGTAAACACTCATTTCCAGGCAGGCTTTATTGAACTTTTAAAGATTAGCTTGGTAAAAATCTTAGAGGAGTAGCTTTATATTAATTAATCTAGATGGTTAAAGATACCATCAATAATTATGACACAAAAATAACGTGACACACTAAAATATGTAACCATTCTGGTCATTATGATTTATTTCTCTGAGATTTCCCTGTATTATTTCTTTTTCTTCCATAGGAAGTCATCCTAAACCCTGAGACAACTTCCTACAGCCTGACAGAGCTGAGCCCCTCCACACAGTACACGGTGAAACTGCAGGCCCTGAGTGGGGCCCTGAGGAGCAAAACCATCCAGACCATTTTCACCACCAGTAAGGACCTCAGAACACAGCTAAAATAATCCAAATGACTGCTCTCGGGACAGAGCTGAGCTCTGCTGTGAGGACACACAGACCCCACACAAGACTTTAATCCATTTGTAGTGTTGGTACAAAGTCCCTGCTCCCCCAGATCTGCTCTCCCTTGGCAGGATGAAATCCCACTATCCATCCACATCACCCTCCCAGTCCTTTCTCTGGTGAAACATCCTGCCTTCCCCATGTGAAATATCAGCAGGAATTCTTTAAAATCCAGCTGACACCTTGATTTCCCCCAGTATCGATCCCAGCGGGCTGGGAAAACAAATCAGAGTCTGGAGCTGAAATGAAGCAAACCACAAAGGCACACACACATCAGTGCTGGGGGCTGAGGAGATGGAGTTCTGGGCAGGTTTTTCTCCTCTCTCTGAGATGGGCTGTCTCAAAGCCCCTCTGCACGTCAGCTCCAGCCCAACAGGACAGCTCTGCAAGGATAAATTGGCTTCTCTGAAGGTCACTTCACAGCTGACATTAAAAAAAGAAGTTGTTCAGTATTAGCTGGGACACTTTGCCTGTCATTTGTCTCACTTTTCCCAGTTTTCAGCCTTTCAGGCCCAGCAGGTCTTTCAGTCATTCCCCCTCCTGCTGCTGGCACCAACTCCAGCCCAAGGACTGCCAGAAGTCACCCAGCCCCAGGTCTGCCCTGTCACTGCTTGTGCAGAACAGCATGAGCTCCACCAACACCTCCAGAAATAGGAGAGGAATTAAATCTGGGTGTATTTAGGTGATGTTTGGAAAATTGACCATGAGCAGGGACTCACCAGGTGCCTTGAGCCATGTGAACAGTGTCAGACTCATTCTGGCAGAGGCTTAAGCCTGGCCTTAACTCTAAAAATACATTTGTGGCTATTTAGTGACAGGGAAACACTGAAGGAGCCTCTTGTAGGGTCATTTTTCTCCAAATCCCAAAGCTGGTGGAAACTTGCATGGCTTTAAATCACACCAGGGGAAGTTTAGATTCAATATCAGGCAAAATTTCTCCATGGAGAGAGTTGTAAAGAATTGGAATATGCAGTGTTGGAGTCACCATCCCTGGAAGTATTCAAAATACCTGTGGAGGTGCCACTAGGGGACATGGTGGTGAGCATGATGGTGGGACCGTGTTAATGGTTGGACTTGATCTTAAAGGTCTTTTCCAACCTTAACAATGCCATGATTCTGTGAAATTCTCTGGAGCTGGAGCACAGGCAGGGATGTGTAACACTGGCAAGGACCAGCAGCCACCCTGTGAGAAGCTACAGGTAAAAACTCTCCTGTGGACATACCTGGAACAACACTTAATTGGCTGGAAAAGTTAATGACCTGAGTGAAGAAAAAGAAAAAAAGAAAAGATTCTTTGGGGGGGGTTAGAAATTGTTCTGACTGCAATGATTTTATTGGCTTGTTGTCAGAAAGAAAAGATTAGCAACATTTTCCTGTAGTTTCAACTGTTGATGTTTGCTTTGTTCTTTAGAAGTGTAGCTTTATAACACATTTAATATTGTTCTTGCTAGCAAAATACTCACAATTAATTTATTTTTGATTGAATTCCTGTCTTTGTATTCCCCTCCCTTTTCTGTCACATGATCAGAGATTGGTAGGTTTGTTTTTCCCCAAAAGTTGCTGTAACACAGCTCCTGAATTTCAGCCTTTAGCTGGAGGATGTACTCCCATGCTAACAGGGAGTTATCTCACATTCCCAGCACTTCTAGAGTGTAGACAGATGTGAAAAAACACATTCAAAAGAAGAATTCGTCTCACCAGCTGTATCCTGTGAGTGTTCTGTATGCAGGATGCAATTACAAACCTGTTCCTGGGATCTGTAGCTGACCCACAAGGGATTTTCCTGAGTTATCTGCATTTGGCACATTCCCTGTAACTGCTGATTTCCTAAGGTGTAGCAGTGTGTTCTCTGTTGATGGGGTGACTAAATTACAAGGGAATTTATAAATATTCTTTGTCTGCTAGAAAAGATCCTAGAAAGTTTTCCCCGAATTTGGTGTAGAGACACCTCATAAGACTTTTCAAACTTTGCCTCAAACTTAAAGCTGTTCTATTAGACTAAGGCCAAGAAGGCTCACCTGAGCCATCAGGTAGAAAAAAGTCAGAACTAAAAACTTAATTGCCTTTGTGGCATGTCTTAGCAGGGCAAGCACCTCTTACACTAAGCACAGCTTTTCTCTATAAAGGAGTTTGTTATTTTGTTTCTTAGCAAACCTTTCTTGTTTCAAACACTACCACGAAAACCACCAGCTCATTTTTATGCCATCTGAGTAGCTAAATTATTCAAATATAAAGAGATCAGTAAGAGCTTATAACACCCTGACCCTCACCAAACCAAACCAAAAGGAATGCTTTCTCTTCCCCGTGTGTGCAGCTGGGCTCCTGTACCCCTACCCCAAGGACTGCTCCCAGGCCCTGCTGAATGGAGAAGCCACCTCTGGGCTCTACACAGTGTACCTGAACGGGGACAAGGCTCAGCCCCTGCAAGTGTTCTGTGACATGGGCGAGGACGGGGGCGGCTGGATCGTGAGTACGGGGCAGGGCCAGCCCCTCCCATCCCTGCTCATCCTCGGGGGGTTATTACCACAGCAGGGCTGTCCTGGCTATAAATCTGGGGAGTTTTACCCCGGGTTGGACACTCCTGTGCCCAGAACAGGGGTTGCCAGCTCTTTTTGTTGTTGGAGCAGAGAGAGGTGTCTCCAAAGGATGGGTCACACCCCTGGTTTCAGCCCTGATCCCTCTCACTGGTGTAAGGGCTGCTGAAATGACCATATTGGATAACACATTTTCGAAATAATCAACAAGGAGAGGGGAGGTCTCCAGTCTGTTGTTTATTTTTCTCTTATCAGAAGGCTAGTGCACCAGACTTAGCACACCAGAAAGCAAGGCACAAATAGAGCCTAGACACACAGATTCAAGGTCTTTTAAAGCTATTTGACTCTGTTTGAATGAGAGAGGGAGTGAGGGAGGTTAAAGCACAGCCCAGGGGAAGCATTTGTTCAGCAGCCACGGGGTGCAGTGGCTTCCAAAGCCACTGTGCAAGGGACACATCCCACCCAGACAGCAAAGTAAAATGCCACCTCTCCACACTGACATCCCCAGATTTGAACATGCCAAAGAGACCCAGGGCACAGAAAGGCAGGAGGAACTGGAGGAATGCTTGGCTGGGAGATGAGGGGTGGAGAAACCCTTGGCTGAGAAATCCAGAACTGCAGGATGGGTTTAAAAGGGCAGAGAGCAGGAACTGAGGGGCCAGGTCACACAGGGGAGCCTGGGAACCCAAAAGAGAAATTGGAGACTTAAAAAATATATGGAGCATCCAACAGCCTGGGTGCAACTCAGTCCTTGCAGTGAGTAACTCTGCTGGGAGGGGTAAAGGCAGGGCAGGAGCAACGCTGAGCTCTGTGTTTGTAAAAGCTCTTTGCCTCTGGCCAGGGCAGTCTGTCCATAACATTTCTTGCTTTTAGGTGTTCCTGAGGCGTCAGAATGGAAAGCAAGATTTCTACAAGAACTGGAATGCTTACGTGGCAGGGTTTGGAGACCCTAAGGATGAATTCTGGATAGGTAAGTGCTGAGAATTTGTATTTTTAAAAAAAACCAAAAAAACAAAAAAAAACAAAAAAAACCAGAAACACAGCCCAAAAGTCCAGGAGCCACTTAGAGGCCTCCATTTAGCTGGCAGGAGTATTTGCAAAGGGGAAAAGGAGCCAGGGACACCCTCTGTGAGGGAGACTGAAAGGGCCAGGCCCAGCCAGTCCCTCCAGCTGCAGTTCAAGGGTGCCATGCTGGGGTCACCAAATGAACCCACCCGATGCTCACTGGGGCTCTGGGAGAAGTCAGAGGTGACAGGTTCTGCTTCCTGTCCTCCTGGGACACCCCCAGCAGCAAAGGCTTACGATCCAGAGAGGAAAAGCAGGGCAAATAGAAGTCATAAACTCACATTTTGGTAAAACAGAAGTAAAACCTCGACATTTTCAAGGGTTGTGCTGCATTTTTCTGGCTGTAAATGAAAGATGATGATGATGATGATGATCACACAGCACAACTTTGGTTGTTTTGCCCAACCTGTTTCTATGATTTGAAGGGAAGATCTCTCCCAGTCAGCCTGGGATTATTTATTTGCTTTGGTGCTGACATCACCCTAGAGCTGATCCAGCTCAGTGTCCTCACCAGTGCTGGTGTCCTGCTCTATTTGTACAGTCCAGTATAGCCCCATTTATGGAATAATGGCATGGCAGAGAAAAAAAAAATGTGGAGAGATTGATGCCTTAAGGAACCTGGAAATCAAACAACATGCTTTTGAGATAACATTAGTATAGGAGTAATGTAAGGTTGGTCTTTATTGGAGGCTTCAAGGGGAAATACGGAAAATGGCCACAGAAACCCCTCCCCCACAGGATGAGCACAGTTTTTATAAGTTTACTAAATTAGCATAATTGACAAAATCACCAATTAGGAACACAAGTGGTGATGCAATTCCCCACTGTTCAAACCCCTTCTAAATCCTCCCCCCTCAGATGGAACTGAACTTTTTGATGAAAATGTGTCTCAAAGAGCTGATTTTTGGCCTTGGTTCCCAGGGTAGGGGCTTTGGAATGTGTTTTGTCTTTGTGCCTAGGGAAAAGGTAGGGAAAAGCACTGGGAAAAGCAGCCACGGATACAACAATAGGCTCCAGAGCTCCAAATATGTGTGCAAAGAATACAGAGAACACAGAAAAGAAAAAAGGCCAAAAACCACTTGGCATCAAGACAAACATTCCTTCCTGCCCACAGGTCTGGAGAACCTGCACAAGATCACTTCTCAGGGCCAGTACGAGCTGCGGGTGGACCTGAGGGACAAGGGGGACTCTGCCTACGCCGTGTACGAGCGCTTCAGCGTGGGGGACGCCAAGAGCCGCTACCGCCTGCGGGTGGACGGCTACAGCGGCACGGCAGGTGAGACCAAAACTGCCTTCTCCTCCTTCTGATTGTTGGGTTCTGGTGGCACCAACAAAAGTGTGGAACCCTCCTCATGGGCCCTTGAGGGGGTTCCCCTTATGAGCTCTGTGCCAGGGATGAAAAAACAAACGGGATTCTCGGTTTCTCTGTCTTCGGTCTGTTGTTAATTTTTCTCTTATCAGATGTCTAGTGCACCAGACTTAGCACACGAGAAAGCAGAGCACAAAATAGAGCCTAGACACGTAGGTTCAAGGTCTTTTAAAGCTATTCAGTCCAATTAACTTCTAAAACGTACTTTGTTTCTCCTTTTCTACCAATAACTCTTATTAATCTATTCACGTAACACCTACGCTATGGCTTTCTCTAACCACTAATTTTGTGCCACCAATACTACAGAAAGTGGAGTAGAAGAAGAACAAGAAGGAGATGAGACAACGCCCAAAATCCTCCATCTTGCCTCCAATATACTCCTGCATTAAAATCCTAAAACCTAAATTTCTCACCCTGTGATAAACTACATTGCTACATACTACTATCTAGTTCATACACCCATGGATTCTAACTTGCCCCAAAGCCTGGGTAACTTTCTCCAGGGATGCAAGTTAAAAGCAGTGCTCTGCTGAGGATCAGGGCTTCCCAAAACAGGCAGAGAGACATTCTCTGTGGCCTGGATTCCAACACTAATCTCCCATTTCCTCCCCACTGACTCCAGGTAACCGTGTGAGCGTTGCAGATCAGCAGGTGCCTCTCCTGTGTGAGGTGTTTGAAAATCAAACACATTGTTATATTTATGTTTCTGTTTTATATTCTCCAGGCATTTTGGTGCCATATTTTATGGCCTGCTTATGGCAGGACTGAAACAAGTGTATTAAACCACAATATATCTCATTTGGCCAATCTTGGCTGTCATTTATACAGCCAATAATAGCCTGGCACAGCTTCTTTTCTTCTCAGTAGAATTTGCAGCAAAGCCCTGCTGTAATGTGATTTATAATTTTGCTGAACAAATCATCTGCCTTTTGTAATCATTCTGGGGCAAACCCTGCAGCCCTTGGTGAGTCCTCTTCAGGGCTTCACAGGATTAAGAGATAAATCCAGTTTAACAATGTGTCTTAAAAGGAGATAATTTCACACTGCTGGGTGAATAAACCAGAGCAGAGGTGTGGGTGTGGGCTCTGCCCTGTGACCAGCACAGGAGCTTTTGCACAGACTACAGAGATACAAAGGAAATGCAGCAGCAGAATTAATGTCTATTTAATTTAGATGGGATATTGGGTAGCAATCCTTCCCTGTGAGGCTCAGGAGGCCCTGGCACAAGTTGCCCACAGAAGCTGTGGCTGCCCCTGGATCCCTGGCAGTGCCCAAGGCCAGGCTGGACAGGGCTGGGAGCAGCCTGGGACAGTGGGAGGTGTCCCTGCCCATGGCAGGGATGGGATGGGATGAGTTTTAATGTCCCTTCCAGCCCCAACCATCGCATGATTCTGTGATTTAAGGCAAACTCTCTGGTGCAGAGTAGTAGTAGCTGCTACCATGGGTAGGATTCAGTCAGTGTGGAGACTCCTTTGGTCTTGATTCCTTCCTTGTGAACACCTCCTTGGTCTTGGCTTGCCCACACTGTAAAATCTAGCTTTTAGCAAGATGTGCAGAAATTGAGCTGCATGAAGAAAAGCCACTTCATGTCTTGGGGATTAGAGACCACCTAAAAAAAAATATTTTCACCTGCCTGCAAAACCAAAAATGGTGCATGTTGGAATCCAGGGCACAGAGAATGTTTCTATGTCTGTTTTAGAAAGCCCTGATTCTCAGCAGAACACTGCTTTTAACCTCTGTCCCAGGGAAAAAATTGCCAAGGCTTTGGGATGAGTTGGAGCATACAAGTGTGAACTAGATAGCAGTAGTAGTAATAGTTTATCACAGGGTGGAGAACTTAGGGTTTCAGGATTTTAATATGAGAGTGAATAAGAGACAAGATGGAGGATTTTGGGTGTTGTCTCATCTCCTCCTTGTTCTTCTTC
>VXAX01003086.1:0-64518 GCA_013399835.1 Leptocoma aspasia
CAGAGCCCCGCGCAGCCCCGCGCGCGTGCCCGGCCGCGGGAGCGCGCGGAGCGGCCGCACTCCCCGCCCGCGCTATCCCGTGGCATGGGAGGGAAATGAAAACAATTGTTCATGGGGGAAATTTATGTGCTTCATCTGGCTGTATGATTTCCACAGTTGTACCAGTGCCACTTAGGGACTGGTATTGCGTTTTACATCTTTAGGCTACAACAAAGTAGCTTTTCCATCTGCTGTGAAGCCTCTAATAATGCCTGTCTCGCTGTGTTTTTGTAGTACAGTGTTTCATTTGAATAGCAGACTTCTTCAGCTCGTTGTTTAACAAATGCCTTTCATCTGATGTAAAAACCTCACTTTTGTTTTAAGGATATTTTCCTTTTATCCTTAGTGAACAGAGGATTCCGATTTCTTTCCTCCTGTTAGTGCTGGGCAGAAATTCATTTAAGTACCTGAAGTAGCTGTATCCAGTTGAGTTCTAGATGGAAATAAATGTTTCCTGGATATTATGCAAAGGGTCTCGGAATTTATTCCGTCATGGGTCTGACACTGTTCCTCCTGTTCTCTTCCACGCTTTATTTATTCACGTAGTCCCATTAAAATCAATGGGATTGTTCGTGTACGTAAGGCAAGTGGGAGTAAGGTTTTAATTTGAGTGATTTTTTTTTTTTTTTCTCACTGGGACTTATTTGTTTTCATCATGTTTTAACTTCTGTAGTGACAGCCTGTAATATTTTCTGATTTTAACACTGCTTTTCTGAATTTTGTTAGCTTAAAATCTCTACATATCAGTACACTTGTGCAAATCTACCCACAGATAAATGCTTTCACTGCTGTTTTACAGGATCTTAGCATTGGCAGTTTTATCAAACTGCATGATAATGTTCAATACCTTAGCATTTATTTCAGTTAAAATTTCTAGATAGGTAAATTATTTGCTTCATCTTTGCAGATTAGAGTGGGAATATATACACACACCAGATTCTGATCATTAAATGAGAAGTTTCTCTCCTTATCTCTGCAAATTCTGGTGGTTTACTGATAATTTTTAGATTATGTTTAAACAAAATGCAAGCAATTTGTTTACACAACCCAGCTGAATAGGTGAGACAACTATTACAGTATTATATAGTGCTTGGAGTTTGTATGTCAAAAATCTCAGAAATGCATGACTCCTCTTAATAGTAAATGGCATTTCTTTACAAATACTGGTATTTGTAGAAATATTTATCAGTAGAGAATTTTCAGAGATACTATAGGTATGTGTACAGTAACTTTGGTAATAAACATTCTGAAGTTCTGTATCTCTGATGGATTTTATTTTCCTGCTGTACTGATTGTATTTGTAATGCTTTACAGATTGGAAACAGAGCCAGATTAGAGTTCACAAGAAGCTTTATCTTGTTTTTTTGGTGTATATTTTACAGGCAGATTTGATTTCTCTATTTATCTGTATTAGGACATGTAAACAAAAAAAGTGTACAAAATCCTGTTGCATAAAAATGCACAATATATCCTGTTTTTAATGCCCCACACAAGCACCTTGGCGTTCCAGGACCTATATTTAATTTATTTTTGTATCTGTCCTTTTGTTTCTGTAGAGGGGATGTGTTTGGAATGCCTTCACTGTAGTTCTTTGCCTAATTTGAGAGAACATTTACTTGATAAAAAGCAAACTTTTAAAGTTACTGTAAAGAAGCACCAGTCTCCTTCAGAGGCAACTGGGTCCTTGCTCAGCTAATTAGAATTTACCCTTTTTCCCAGCAGTCTTGCAGCTGAATTATTCAAAATTGCTTTTCTTTATTGCAAATTCCAAAGTGAGAAAATACTAAGATAATGAACAAATATTTGTGACAAATTATTACCAGTTCTGTATAAGAGAAAAAATACTAATATTAGAAAACATGAGAGAATGTGTTATACTAGAACTGGACAGAAGATGGTTTGATACTGAAATATGATTTGCTTTTGAGCAGGTAATTGTTGATGGTGGGAGACAGATATTTGTGGGTTGTGCCAAAAATCATAAGAGGCTGAAATGCTTCTCTGGTTTTTGTTGCTGTTTTCAGTGAATGCAAAATGATAAAAGAAGTAAAGAATGTGAAATATTTTACTAATTTTATTTGCATTTAACTTTTAAAAAATCTTATTGCTTGAAACCAAAGTTAACTTTTTAAATTATTTATGTTAGCAATAATGCATGTTTCTGTTATTGAACTATATCTCTATGGTTCATCTAGTGAACAAAATCCTCCCTCAGCTAATTATAACTTACAGTATTTTCCCAGCAGTCTTACAATCAAATTATTCAAAATTGCATTTCTTTATTGCGTATTGCTAAAACCCAAGACAAGCAGACATCAAGATAATAAACAATTATTTATTGCAAATTATTACCTAATATATAAGATTAACAGCTTGTAACTATTAAGATTAATACATGTGGTAAACTGTATTTATTATACTTATTTTGTAGCAAATATCTTTGTATAAAACATATGTTTATGTATTGCAATTAATGAGAAAAAGTGTAAGATTAACAATTTAAGCTGTGTTTTGTTCTTAGATTTATGCACACTGTAAAATTTATTTATTGCACTTATTAAAAGTATTTAATGATGGACTTCTCAAGCTATATTTTTAATGTGCAAATATAAACTAAAGGAGTGTTAAATTACAAAATGGAAAATTATAACTGAAGTAAAATATCTAACTATTTTCTGCTATAAATCTACTTTAAAATGATCATCATTGGAGTTTCAGAATCCTTAAATTGTGGCCTTTATAGTACATAATGAGTTTTGATGAGTTTTCCTTTTTAAAGGCTTTTTTCATCATTAGAGCTAAACTCAACATCTTGCTCTTAAAGATAAATGTAGCTCATAGTATAAACATTGGAATCATATCTTTTTATGATGAGAAGTTAAAATAACATTTCAGAGAGGAGAGAGGGCGAGCAGAGGCAGGGGACTTGTGATGTGCTGCGAGGAGGAAACTGAATTGCAGAGGGAGGCTGCTGCTCTGTGCTGGCAGAGGAGCTGCTGCTGCTGCTCAGGTGCACCCAGGGCTTCCCCCTCTCCTCCTGAGCAGCCTGCTTTGGTCCAAGTCCTTCCAAACTCGTTTTTTGCCTTTGCAGAGCTCTAATATTTTTCAGTGTCTTTTATGCTTTCTTCGTTTTGCCAGGAGTTCTTTACTGCTTGAGCCTGTCCTAGATCAGGGTCTGGTGTAATATATTGCCTCTGAACTTTGTTGTTGAAAATACTGATGTATTACAAATATATTAGGATATGAATTTCATTTATATAGCGGTTATTTTTTGGAAAGAAATTGTTTTACAGGGAAGGAATCTTCCAGCTGAAATTTATTTCTACTTCTGCTTTTTCTTATGTGTGACTATGCTTAGTATCAGGCATTTAAAGTGTGCTTAATGATGGAATTATCAGGAAGAAGTGATGTGATTTTATCAGAATTTTATACTTAAACAAGCAAATATGTACATGAACAGGTGGGATGGGAGAAAATCACATTACATGTTTTTAAAATTTTGCATGAATAGGATTGATTCTCATTAAAGACTGTACACACAGTATTTTAAAATATATTAAAGACAGTTTGTATTTCACTGATCGGGTATTTCTATTACGTTATTTTTGTTAAAAAGCTTTCAAAAACATCTCAATATAAAGAGGAGGATTAATAGGAATGGCAAGCTGTGTTTTTCAGTTTTTGTTCTTTAGATATCCTAAGCAGTTATTCTGACTGTTAGTTTTAGCTTTCTGGGTTTATACAACTTTACTATATGTGGCTTGAAATATTGAGCTATAAGTGGGCTTTAAGTCAGGTGAAAATGTAGTTAAGTTTCATTATGATAACTAGTGATTTGATGGAATGAGATCAAGTAAAATTATTTTTTTAAAAGTAGTGGAAACTTTGAACTGAAACTGGGGGGCTTGTTAAGCTTTCTGGAACATAAGAAAAAAAATCTTACTTTCTGCTTACAAAATGGATTTTGAGTTTTGTGTTTTAAATGCATTAAACCACTGATGTACTGAGTTCTTATTGCTGTAGGTGTTAGAACTGCTTAAAAAAAGTCCGTTTTTATCTAAATGCAATTTATTATTATAGAGTCAATAAGATTTTTCAACCAAGTGCTAGTAGGATGAACAGATTCTGTTTCTGTTGAAGTCAAAGGCTCTCTGAGACATTTTTTTAGCTACTTATTTGTAATAGATGT
The DNA here is from genome assembly GCA_013399835.1 of Leptocoma aspasia. Lineage (NCBI taxonomy): Eukaryota > Metazoa > Chordata > Aves > Passeriformes > Nectariniidae > Leptocoma > Leptocoma aspasia. Next base: position 4,229 of record VXAX01003086.1, read on the forward strand.
GAGTCTGGAAATGCCTATCAAGACATGTAAGGTACTCTGAGGATATTTTAAAGGCTTATGTACTTAGTGTGGTGCTTCAGATGAAACCCAGTGACCTCAGTTTGCTGATTTGGGTGTGTGGCCAGCTGAAATTTCCTGAAGTGGGAACCAGTTCTGCAGTGCTCCCTCACACCTTCAGATTTATGGTCATTAGAACGACTCTTGCACAGCAGACCGAAAGCCTTCCAGGACACTGTCCTTTTTGTGACATTGGCCACTGAGGGATTTACAGAGAAGAAGTGGAAGCTGCAGAGCACAAGTAGGGTTATATTTTCCCAAATTTGTGCTCCCTGTTTCTGGAAGCTGGCAATTTATGACCTGTGCTTTTATGCTTCTGATGATCCTGGTTTCTTGTCCCCACTGCCCTTTTTAGTTCCGTTGTTCTCTTTGGAGAAATGCAGTCGGGTCTGAAGACGCCGGCGCTGGGAATCTCTGCTGAGGCAGGGCAAAAAAAGGCTGGAAAGCACCACAGAGCTCAGGCCTCTCCTGGGGCCAATTCCCCCAGCTGCCATCTGCCTGGTGCTCTGTGGGGAAGAACCCTCGCTGCTCAGAGGCTGGGACCACAATTACCGAGCTGTAATTAAACCATGGTGCTCCTTTTCCTCGTGTTCTCCTCTGCAGGACAGAACTTGGATTCAGCAGAGATGCTGAGCTGATGGGCAGCTAACAAAAAAGATGCTCCCAGTGGGAGTCTCTGTGTGTGTGTCTAGGCTTGGTCCTGGTCCTAAGAGGTCCTGCCTTTGGCTGGAGTAGCTCCACAAGACCTCACAGCACGAGGTTTGGTGGTTGCAGAACTGAATAAAGCATTTCCACTAAAGTCGCAGTTTCTGCAAGTCCCCCGATTCTGTGTTCGTTATATCTGTTTTCTTTGAGATTAACTTGACTGTGGCATTTCTGGAATTTTACTTAACCGAAGTGAGAACAAAACAACCAACTTTGCAGCTGATCTGTGAAAAGCCATTATCATTAGGCCATCTGGAAAAAAGGCATTTTTAGCTCTTCAAGAGTGGCTAAGAGCTCCTTCTTGAAGAATAGATTTCCTGTGATTGCCACATGATAGTGACAGTGCAGTACAAAAAAAAAAAGTGCTGAAACAAGTAGGGTTTTATAGCACCATTTATATTCTAGGTTTATTTCTGCAGTAATTTAAACTTTCCTGCTTTGCAATTTCTTTGTGCTAGTAAAGGTTTTTACAGCTTTGGAGACAGTGCTACCTGCAATGTTAACTGTGACTGGATCACCTCAAAAATGCAACAGCAGAAAAAAATTGACTACTTAAAATACTGTTAAAATAGTATGAAGCTGAATGAATGAAACTTGCAGTTTATATCAAGTTTGAATTTTTTGTGACATCAGAACAGACAAAACAGATTTGAGTGTTTTCCTGGAAGATGGTGGTGTTGTATTTTCAGATGTTTGAATGTTTATTGCAACAATCCTTAGGGATTGATTTCTAATATGAAAATGGCTATGTTTTTGATTATGTGCTTTTAATTTGTTTGTGTGTTTTTGATTTTCATTTTTTTCTCAGCGTATCTTTTCCCTGCTGTCTATTAAGTACAATGTTCTTTCAGAGTTGAGTCCATAACAACAGGGGATGAATTTGGAAAATGTTCTACAAGTTCTCATGAGAGAATGTTTATTGATCAGGATTTTTCATTGTATTGTTTAGAAAATCCCGGCAAAATAATATGGCTCAGAAGTGTTTGGTTTCTTTAAAACCAGAAATTGTTTTAAAGATAATCCCCAAACAAACTGTACTTTATTTAAAACTCTTTGGGAGAGAGTCCTCTTCAGTATTCCACAGATGTGGTAACTGGGAAATTGTATGTTGATGAAAAATTTTAGAAAAGATGCTTTATTTGAACAGGGTAAAGGATGTATCCATATCTTCTGCCAAAAAATACTTGGCACTGGTGAGACACCTTGAAGGTTTTGTCCAGTTCTGGGCCCTCCTGGCCAGAGAGCCCTGGAGGGGCTGGAGCGTGCCCAGGGCAGGGAATGGAGCTGGGGAAGGTTCTGGAGCCCCAGGAGGGGCTGAGGGAGCTGGAAAGGGGCTGAGCCTGGAGAAAAGGAGGCTCAGGGGGGCCCTTGTGGCTCTGCACAACTCCTGCCAGGAGGGGACAGCCGGGGGGGTCGGGCTCTGCTCCCAGGGAACAGGGACAGGAGGAGAGGGAACGGCCTCAGGCTGGGCCAGGGGAGGCTCAGGGTGGGCACCAGGAGGAATTTCTGCATGGAAAGGGTGCTCAGGCCTTGGCAGGGGCTGCCCAGGGAGCTTTGGAGTGCCCATCCCTGGAGGTGTCCCAGGAAGGGCTGGAGGTGGCACTCAGTGCTCTGGGCTGGGGACAAGGTGGGCATTGGGCACAGCTTGGATTCTGATCTTAGAAGTCTTTTCCAACCTCAATGACTCTGGGATTCTATCAAAAGGATGGGTGTGCAAAACTAAGTTCTTTTACACAGGACAAATACTAACTAAGGATGGCTTGAACTGAGGTTGTGAGGGTGGCTCTGCAAACACCCCAGAAGAGCCAAGAATGGGCTGTGCAGTGAAGCTGGTTCTCCACATCAGGATCTAAATGCTGGATTTAGGTGTTCAGGCAGCAGGAGTGCACAGGGAACAGCCAAGNTCTTTAAAACCAGAAATTGTTTTAAAGATAATCCCCAAACAAACTGTACTTTATTTAAAACTCTTTGGGAGAGAGTCCTCTTCAGTATTCCACAGATGTGGTAACTGGGAAATTGTATGTTGATGAAAAATTTTAGAAAAGATGCTTTATTTGAACAGGGTAAAGGATGTATCCATATCTTCTGCCAAAAAATACTTGGCACTGGTGAGACACCTTGAAGGTTTTGTCCAGTTCTGGGCCCTCCTGGCCAGAGAGCCCTGGAGGGGCTGGAGCGTGCCCAGGGCAGGGAATGGAGCGGGGAAGGTTCTGGAGCCCCAGGAGGGGCTGAGGGAGCTGGAAAGGGGCTCAGCCTGGAGAAAAGGAGGCTCAGGGGGGACCCTGTGGCTCTGCACAACTCCTGCCAGGAGGGGACAGCCGGGGGGGTCGGGCTCTGCTCCCAGGGAACAGGGACAGGAGGAGAGGGAACGGCCTCAGGCTGGGCCAGGGGAGGCTCAGGGTGGACACCAGGAGGAATTTCTGCATGGAAAGGGTGCTCAGGCCTTGGCAGGGGCTGCCCAGGGAGCTTTGGAGTGCCCATCCCTGGAGGTGTCCCAGGAAGGGCTGGAGGTGGCACTCAGTGCTCTGGGCTGGGGACAAGGTGGGCATTGGGCACAGCTTGGATTCTGATCTTAGAAGTCTTTTCCAACCTCAATGACTCTGGGATTCTATCAAAAGGATGGGTGTGCAAAACTAAGTTCTTTTACACAGGACAAATACTAACTAAGGATGGCTTGAACTGAGGTTGTGAGGGTGGCTCTGCAAACACCCCAGAAGAGCCAAGAATGGGCTGTGCAGTGAAGCTGGTTCTCCACATCAGGATCTAAATGCTGGATTTAGGTGTTCAGGCAGCAGGAGTGCACAGGGAACAGCCAAGAGAAGGTTCTGTTCATTCTGCTGCTGGGTTGTGCCCCAGCTGCCCAATACCACATTGGGGACTCTGTGCTGCCAGCCAGCACTTCCCTCCTTGGTGGACAAGAAACCAGAGTGACCAGCTGGAGGGGGGTGGAGGGGATGGGGTGCTTTGTTTGTTTTCTGAGTGTATTCCTTACGTATTTTCTTGTACAGATGGTCTCTTGTACTTTGGGTGTACTCTTGAAGGAATAAACTGCTGCAGAATATTCTGCCCAACTGAGCCTATATCTGAATCCTAAACTTTTGCCACAGATTTTTGTAGTCTAATGATGATGTTTTCCTCCTCCTTAGTTTATTTTTTAAATTCCTAAATCACATGTATATTTTTAATATATGAGAAGTTCTTTTAAATATTGCTTTTCCATATGCTGCTCTAAATGTATACGTTCCCCATATTGCAGTGTTATTCAGTGGAATTTATCTGTACTTCAGGAAATCTTAGGCAGGACAGATGGAATTCTGAAGCCCTGCAAAGATACACATTTGCTCCCAAATGGTGATGGATATGAGTCAGGATTATGAACATGAGGGAGCTTGGTCTGTGAAAGTGCAGAAGATAAGACCCTTGAAGTAATATTTCCATTTAGAATGGTGTCCAGAATATGAAAATATCTGAGGATCCACAATGACAGAGTTTTAGGTGTGGTATCCTTTGGTCATAACTTTGGATTAATAGCCACTGATTTTATGCAGTTTGACAGTATGAGAGGCATTTTTTTCTCTGATGTTAATAATGACCAGATCCAGCACTGAATGAAAAAAAAAAAAATTTGTGTACATGTGTTTTAACTGAGATGTGCAAGTTCTTCTTGATTATGTGGCTTATTTCTTTTTTATAGTTTGTGCTTTCCAAAGCTCAAAATCGTACAGGTTTCAGTGTCAGAAGCATGGGAATGCTATTATTTCTTCAGTGAACACCATGTCTCAAGGATAAGCTTTTGTATTGAAATTTAATTTATTACTTTTCATCAGTAATAAAAGGGATGTTATGAGTAGATATTCAAATATTTTGTGCTTTACTCAATGATTTTCAGTTTTGGATTTGGTGGATTTGTATTTAAGTTTTCTGTGCTGTCTATTAGTGTTTTAGAGTTTTCATTGGAGCCTTGAAATATTCTGTGGGTACAACCATGCACATTCTTTAATATAAATGTTTAAAAATAGTCCTGAAATTTTACTTTTAGAAGTCACAAAACCTGCTTGTCTGCCACAGGCCCTGAAGACTGATTAAGAAACAAAGGATATTTGACAAGTTTATAAAATATAATTATTGCCCTGGGCAAATGAATAAGTAGTATTTTGATTTGCATGTAGGCACTTTTGCAAACCTAGTTTAAATGTGAGGTGTTTTAAGGCAAAGTATCAAACTCCTCACAGCAGTGAATACATCTAGCTGGGAATATACAGCCAGAGATAATTCTGGATTTTTGAAAACCCTTGTATCTTAGGGGAAAAAATTTTCTATTTCTATTTAAAATATAGTTTTAAATTAACTATGTGTTTTCCACATAGTTAATTTAATCAGTGGCTCACATCCTGTTCCCATGTTTTGGTTAATTTGGTAGATTCATGTATGATTTGGAGACTGTGAAAACATTCAAAGAACATTGAAAAAACCTGAAGTACTAGTAGTTGATTTGAATGAGGGGGTGCTCTGGATGTAGCAGCCTGGTAGCACAATCCAAGGGATTGTGTTGTGCTGTCCTTCTGCAGGAAGCAGCTGGGTTCAGGTAAAATCTCTGCAAATTCTGTCCTCTAGGTGGTCTTACCTGAGTATTGCAGCTTCTACAGGCTTTGTTGGAAAAGTCATCTTTACTCTTAATTTTTCCAGTGTGGTCAGAAAAATGTGGCTAAAAACCTCTCTTTGGGATTTGGAAGAATTAGAATAAGGTAGTGGAGATGTTTAGCTTAGATTCACTCACTCATTATCAAATAGATTCTATTGGTAGATTACAAATATTTGGTGGTGTGGGGCTTTTTGCATGTGGGTTTTTTTCCCTGTTATTAAGGTGTGATAAGCAGCATTTAAGGATTTATGTTTGCACAAGGATGAGTTATACTTAGCCTAGGAAAACAGACTCTGATAAGAAAAACTTGATGTCTTCATGACACTGCAGATAACCTTGGAACCTTATGATCTGTTCTAATTATGCAGATTATTCTAATTCTATCTAACTAAAGAAATGACATTAGCATTTTAGGGTACAAAAAGGCCTTCCTGACTGCAGTGCTCAAGAGTTTTGGGGAAAAAATAAAGCAGTTCCTGTGTTCTGGGCTGGGGATCACACCACACTACAGCAGCATCGCGCACTAAAGCAGAGAAGAGCGGCAGTAAAAACACCCTTCTCCTTCCTGTGTAGTCAACAATGAAGGAAGTTGTTAATTATCAGCTATAGATTTGCTTCTCATTTTTCAAAGCTTACACTAGCTGGTAACTTTGATTATAGAGTATTTGGGGCTTTACATACATTGCCTCATTAGGGAGACAATAAACCAATTTTAATATGTCTCAGTCTGCTATTTTCAGATGAAACTGTCATCATGGGCCTTTTTTGTTACACTTCACAGCCTGGAATATTTTTTCCTTTAGTTTAGCATGTTTTTGTCTCCCTATGTATTGTAGTCTAGATATTAGCATTTGTGGCATTTCATTTAATGACTGTGTACAATATATCTTTGGGTAAAATACACAGCATATAATGCAAACTAAGCAGATATTCCACCTGAACTATATAAAAATGAGGGATCCTAGGAGTGGTATCTGAAAGGGCTCTGAGTTACTCCATTCTGTAGGCACAGTGGGCCATAAAGGGTGTAAACATGGAATAATGAGAAGTTATCACACTGGAGTTGTGTTCAGAACCTATTTGGGTGAGTATTACTAAGACAGTGTAAATAAAAGTGTAATATTTAATATATTATAAAAGTATGATATATAAAGTATAGAAGCATGATATATAATTAACATTAAAATGTACCTTGGTTTATAGCTCAGACCCAGAACAGGATATAGATACTTAGATATTGTCTTTTCTGCTGGGTCTTGGCTTCCAGGAAACATTTTTAGGAGAACTAGGAAGACAGGAGCCCTGCCTAGAGTGAGTGTCTGAACAGGTGATTTTTCCCTGACACCCACTGCTCTCCATGGACTTGTGTGGGGTTCTGTTAGCTGAGACTTGGATGTGGCACACTAAAATAAATTTCAATTAGATTAATCCTGTCCTTCGTATCTGAAGTATTATTTTTGGGTCTAGTCTCTAGATCAGGGAGGTCAGAGCAGACCGTGGTGGCTGCTGCTGGTGATGAATGCCATCCTCAGAGGGTCACAGAGGACTGGGTTTGCCATACCTGGCAGCTCCAGCTAACTGCTCTGTTCACAGAGCACCCACTGAATGAAAAGGGCCCTGTTACATGGCCAGTGGCAGGGCAGGAGGAGGGTAATTCTAGCATTGCATTACATGGCTTTTTAATGATTACTGAAAACTCCCTTTTTGCTACTACTGGCCTGTCACTGCCATCGGGGGAGTTCGGGTGCTTTGTGAATAGCCATGGGTAGTTGCATTACTGCTGAATTTTAGCTGCTCCTCACACTTAACATAAAACTCTTCAGAGAATTTGTGGGTTTTTTTTTTATTGCTTGAGTGCTTTGTGCTTTTTCCATTTGACAAGTTGTGAAGAGGCAAGTATTGGTGAGATTAGGGANTTATTGCTTGAGTGCTTTGTGCTTTTTCCATTTGACAAGTTGTGAAGAGGCAAGTATTGGTGAGATTAGGGAAAAAAAATTCTGTTGCTCAGGCACAAATGTACATAGCATGAAAATCAGGAGGTGGAAACCTGTGAGTGGAGTGGGTGGTGAGATCCTTGCACCAGCCATTCCCATGAGCTGCTGCCTTCAGCTTTCCTGGCATAATGGCCTTAAAAAGAGAGGGCAGCCAGCAAGGGCCCAGCTGGACACTGCAATAATTTAAATACAAGCTGAATTTCCTCTGAAGCTGTAATGTATAGTCTGGGTGTATCCTGAACATTTGAAGGTTTTACAGCTCTATTCTGATGTCTAATTATGGACTTAGAAACTATTTTTAGGCACATGAGTCTAAAAATGTATGCCTTAGTAATTCCAGTAATATTTTCCTGAACTTTCTTGAAATACCTCTAGCAAATAAACCTATAGGCCATGATTGAGTAAATTACCTAAATGTTCATTTGGGAAAACTTGCACACCTAAAGGTAAGGAATAGTGGGGGATTTTTTGTGTGTGTGGTCATCTGCTCAAACACTTTGAACCAGAGTTTGAGCTCTGAAATTTTGCATTCTGTTTCTTTTGGTGACACTTGTAAAGATAATATGTAACCTGCAGCTAAAGTCACAGCAGCTGATGTTAAATAGAGCTCCTTTTATGCATTTATGTGTAAGAGCTGGATTTTGTTATTAACAGACAATGATTTACACTGATTTAGCTCCGAGATAAGGATCAGTTCATTCTTATTTGACTGAGGTTATGGTGTTACAAAGCTTACAAGAACCAAAGCTGTTGGGGAAAAGTGAATGCAAATAGGAGGGGAAATCTACCTTATATTTAAAATATGACAGACTTTTATCTAATTGAAAAGGTATTATTAGTAGTAGTTTGAGTTGTGGAAGAAATACATCTGTGTTATATATTCATTAAAAGGTTATGGTTAGGTGCTAGGGACCTATGTGCAAAAATATTAGTAAATTTTGAATGTTCTGATGCTTTTGGCTAAAAAGTGTCATTTTCTTTTTTGGATCAGTTTAAGGAGTCTGAGTGAATGTGAGCAATTTATATTAGGAATTACAGCTGGAATAGAGAGTAAGTTTTCTAGAGTGGATGCCTGCACAGAAATATGCAATAATACTCATTTCTAATATAACTTCTGGTTGCCAAAGGGAAGTAATTTATACAAATAAAGGTCTTCTGACACCAGTCAAGTGTTCCAGTACCTGGCTGGTAAGGGGATAATGCCAAACCATTTAAAGAAACCCCCAAATAAACACCAAAAATTTTTAATCTTTCTGTATAAAAATATAGAAATGTTTAACTTCTCTGACTCATCAATAGAAATTTGATTCTTTTGTGTAGTCTTGGAATATATATTTCTTTTACTTTTTTTTTTGTGGAAACTAAACCAAACACACCTAAACTTTTGTTATATTTGCCAGTAGGTACAATTTTGGATTGCTGTACCACATTTATTCTTCTATATTTATAATATATATCCATCTCTAAAAAAAAGTGGACTGTAAGTCATGGTTATTTAAGCAAGAGAATAAACATCAGAATCATTGAACCAAAGAATTGTATTTTCTATTATATTTGCACCCAAAATGGTTTCAGGGTTAAACATATACATTAATAGATTGTGCAAATAAGTGTATGCTGTCCTGAAAGAGAACTTTTTGTGCAATGGGTTAATCCATTTGGATGAGGTGAAGTTTCCTTAAATGTAGCATCCCTTATTTGATTGTTTGAATCTCAATTATTATTACTGCTATTTCTATTATTATTCCTTCTCTTTCTCTCCAAAAGCAAATAGGATCAACACAGTTGGGTCCTGGGCATGCCAATAAATTCTGAGTACAGCAGCAAGGCTGGCACTTCTCCCTTGTACTCTGAATGTGCAAATACTGCACAAAATGCTGTGTTACTACTTCTGGATTTTTTAGCAGAGAAAAGGCTTCTCTAGTTTCAAATACAGCATTTCCAGCTGTATTGCTGAGCAGAAAGGAGGTGAGCTTGTAGCAGCAGCAGACAGATTTTGAGAACTCTTTGTGCATATACACGATGCAGGAAACCCTTGTTGTGCTGTCATTGTCACTGCCTGTGACACAATTTGCTTCATAGGTTGTGTTTCTCAGCTCAGAGCTGCTTGAGGCTGCTAAATAGTGTACACAGCATTGCTGGGAGGCTGAAAAAAGCTTGGAGAGAAAGATGTGCAACTTCTGTAACTTGGGAAAGAAATTCCATCATGAAGCATTTATTTAAATGTAGCTTGGACTTGGAGGGGAAAGAAATCCATTCAGAATAACTTTATATAACCTCAATGGCAAAAATGTTTAGCAGAACTGGAAACAAGGTTGTCTGATGTATCTTTTCTGCCTTCAATTCCTGGCAGCACAGACATTAAAAACCCCACAACCAAACAATCCAAACAAAACTTGAAGTCAAATTCCCATGGTGGCCTCTGCAACTGCCAGACCATTTTACCCAGTGAAATTATTCAGAAGTTTTATATTCCTGAAGTGAGAAGCTTCAAGTATTGACAATTTAAATGAAAGATGGATTATGACTCTGTGCATGTGTGCAGTTTAAATTGTGAGTTATGTAGAGTACAAAAAGAGCTTTAGATGGTTCTAAGGGCATATGAATTTGCCTTATTTCACCTCTAGACTGGAATTTGTAGTGTTGGGAGTCCTATCCTTGGACAAAACATTCACATCAAAGCAGGGAATAAATGGACCACAGTTTTTAAGATCATGCTATTAGTTTGAGAAAAGCCAGGTTTGTGGATTCCCACTCAACTTTGGGTTTTTTTTTTTAATTTATGCGTTGTTTTTATTAAGGTAAGTTTCCAAACGCACCAGTGTTAGAAACTTTCTGCTCCTCTGGTTGAATCTATAGCATTTGAGCCAGAATCTGCATAGAAGCAATGATGACAGTGTAGACCAGCAGACAGATAAGTAAAATGGCAAAACAGAAATCACTTGCACATACACTGATAGCCAGACTTAAAATAGGAATTTGTGAATCTTCAAACTCTTTTAATAGATTAATATCATTGGGATATTAATCCATTAATCTTCTCTACTGTACAGGAGTCTTCAACAGCAGTTAATAATGTAATCCCATGGTTACACCTTTTCCCCCTTTCCCCTTTCAAAAAGGGTTTTAAGAAAATTCTTCTGTTTAAACATACCATAAACATGAGCTGTGGTTTATTATTACAGTGTGATAATCTTTTGTAACGCCCTTTTTTAAGGTTACCATAGCGGTGTAATACTAAACAGAGGCTGAGTTTTACATAGTTCCAGGTCTAAGAGGTCAGCTGAAACTAAAAAGACTGTTACTGCAAATTAGAAGATGCCTTTGAGGTGGACAAAGGGTTCTTAGGAAAAAAGAGGTTGTTTAAAATTTCTTTCAGTTTGTTGTCTCAGATTATCTGTGGTCATAATCATTGTAGTGATAGAGGAAGTTTGAAACAGTTGCTGAAAACATGTTTCTTTACTGAAACTGCAGTAAAAAGGACTGGAAATAACAACAATTACCTATTTCCTGAAGAGGCCAGTGAAAAACTGCTGGAGTCAGTGATGGAACATGGAATGATAAATGTCACTGACATGGGCTGCTTTTTCCTCCTGGTTTCCTCTCTTTCCACAGGTCCTGCAGTCAGACCTTAACCCTGTATTTCAGCATGAGCATGCATTGGCTCACCCCCTTTTCACTGTCCTTATACAGCTTTTAGTAAATGTTTGACTGAAATGTTCTTGAGAAAAAATTACCCAGGGCTGAAGGGAAGTGTGTTTTTGTCAAGTAATTGTCACATTTGAGCCCTGAAAGTTCATTTTACTCCAGATGAAGCCATTGATTGGAAATAACCAGCAATATGTTTCACCTCAAAACAAGATTTTGATGTGTCTTTGACAGAATGAAGTGTGGGAAATAAATTAGGAAAAAGATGCCTAAATATGGAAAAATAATAAAAAAATAATATTCATGCTTTCTCCAGTAAAATAAACTTTTCAAAATCTGACTCATTATTTTAAAGTAAGGAAATGCTCCTGTGTGGGTTGGTTTGGTTGGTGTTTTGTGACACTTGGAGACTGTGTAAAGCATCTTCCCTTCCCCCAGTAATAACAGGGCCCTAAACCAAACATGGGGACTTTACATAACCCTGGCCCAGGTAAATGAAAACTGAATAAAGGTAAGTGGTGTTGGTGCCAGGTCGAGCTGCACTGCTCAGATGAGAGTTAGGAAGGAAGTGAATGCTCCTGTCAGAACTGAATTTAGGTACTCTAAGGATTTCCAGTTTGAGAAACCTGAAGAATACAGTCACAAAAGGACAAACTCTGCCATTGCTTCTTAGCTCAGATGCAAACTAAAAACTTACTCCTGTCACCACCAATCCAGGAGGATTTGCAAACCTGACATTTTAAAGAGATTTTGTCCATTGGGCTAAGTAATGTAGGAAATGATTATATCCAAAAGTTTATTTCTCTTACAGGGGGGCTTTCACATGAATTTGCTATTTCATATGGAAGTTTTAAAGTGCCACATATGTTCATTGCTTCTAAAGTTCTCCCAGCAGTCAGGGTGAAACAAGAGCTCATTTTAATTGTCTTGTTCACCTTGTTCTTGTTGTTGAAGCAGAATGTTTCATGTTTTTCACTGCTGGTCTGCAGGTTACTTGAGGACCACTTGATTCTGGGAATGGTTGTTGCATTTTAAAGCTGTTGATTAATATATTTTTTTTTCACCAAGTATGCCAAAGTAATTCTATTGTGTATTTCTATCATCTGTGTTATTTCAGGGTCTGTTCACATAACTATTTTGTGCCACAGTGCCTGAGGCAGGACCCAGTGTGTTAGGCAGATATCCACATACAAAAAATCCTTGCTTAAGGAGCTTGAAAACGTGAGTTTTATTTCATCATTCGAATTGTCAGACTGATACAAATGGATTTGGAGCAGTGCATCTCTTACACCTGCTGTGTTATTTTCAGCCTTTTATTCTTATGAAGGGCACGTGGGATGGTCAGGAGCTTCTCTGGGCAGTGTTGTCTGTCCCCTGGGGTTGTCCCCAGCCTGGTGTGTAGCCAGGTTTCCCCAAGGTGTGGAAACTGGGGGCAACCTGGGCAAGGTGCTCAGGGGGAGGTGAAAGGGAAATGAAGGATCTCATGGAAGTTGGGAGATACTCCTCTTAAATTTCAGTCCTGTAACACACAGTGTCTAAAACTGTGTACCTGGAGAATATTGCTGTTTATTTAGAATCAACATTTTGAATGTGAATAGTCAAAAGTAACTTTAAATACTATTTAAATCTAGGAGCCACAGCTTCCACCTAAGATTTATGTCTATCAGAGGCCACCATCTCATGGACTTCTTAGCATTTCTGTTCATTTTTCATGATGGGCAAAGAGTGAAAAGGAAGATCCTGACAAAATCTTTCTTTTTATGAGAGAAATATAAGTTTATCCTTTGGGTTTCTTTTTGTTTTTTCCCCCTCTCAGAACTCTTCTAGTATTTATACATAGTATCCATTTAAAAAAAAAATCTTTATTCATGTGAAGAATTTCTGTGAGAAAAATCAGCAGTATAAGTGTTATCTGGCAGGTTTCTACTCTGCAATTCTCCAGCAAGTCCTGTTTTGAACTGGCAGTATCAGAAGAGATGACGTTATCTTTGTATGGTTTTGAAAAAAGAAAACAAAAAGTGCCATCAGTGTGAAGGTGAACTTTGGTTGCGATGCCTGTAGGAGGAGTTTTCTGCCATTTTATCTTTGTTCAGCAACTCAGATTGTGCAAGAACTGTCTGAAGACAGATCTGCCTGGCATGAGAGTGTAACAAATGGATATCTCATAATTCTGTTTTTTGTTTGGTTGGTTTTTTTTCCAGCCAGTGTGACTTCCTTTGGTAATGAAATATTTTTTTTTCCTGCTGAGATTCATAAATTTTACTAGTTTATTCAGAAAGGGCCTTGGAGGTAGGAATAAACCTCACTTTTGTGTTTATTTTTTTCCCCCTTTTTCTTCATTAGAAATAACATCTCTTAAAGTCAATTTTTTTGAGTTTTTGCATATAACATCCTTTTGCTAAAACTGTTTTTATTTCACAGTTATGCAAGCAGCTGAAAATTTTATTTAATTCCTATACTTAACTTTCTTAGGTAAGAATTGTGGGATGGTGTGGTCCTGTTGGCTTTTATTCCTAGTTCAGGAAACACTGAGATGCCTTTCCAAGTGGTCTGTCTGTTGGGAAGGGTTGCAGAACAGTGTCTGTGTGTGTGTGTGGAGGTCTTGCTCTCCAGCACCTTTGCTGCTTCTCTGATTTGGATTTCCCAGAGCTGAAGGGGAAGGGTAGGGCTGGAGGCACAGGAGAACCTTGCTGTGACTCTGATGTCCTTGTACAACTTTGCTTGTGACAGTGTTGTTACCTTTCCAGTGAAAAGGTCTTGTCTCTCCAAAAGTTTGAGAGTGCTTTTTGATTAGGAGCATGAAATATTGCAATAAATCACTTTGAGATTAAAAAAGGGACCTACTTTAATTCAGTTCTGATGATAAATATGTCTTGGGAAAAATTGATGAAGTCACTCCTTCAACTGGATTTTCTTTGATTGGATGGACTAGGCAGAATGATACAGAAAAAAAATATACTTCATACTCTAAATGCTTATATGTATCAGATCTACTTTTATATCTGTGTTGTTGTATTTGTCTTTCATCTTTTATTCATGTCTCTTATACATGTGGATATAAACGTTTGTTGATTGCCATATCAAAAGGCAGAAGTAACATCATAACAGTCTGGATGATATGCACAGTAAGGCTTTATGATACTCAGAAATTTGCAAGAATTATGCTCTTGATATTTCACTGCTTGAGCCTAGATCTGGTGTGTGAGATCACAACAACTTGCAAAGCACAAAGGGGGTTGCTTTAGGAAGATGTTAGCTGAAGCCTTTCATGCTTTTCACTCTTGACAGTGATTATAATGAAGATAATGAAGTGGTTGACAATAGAGTTTGGAAGAATGAAATACGATAGGAAAGGAACTGCACAATAAATACAGAAATGGTAACTCCACTCTGTGGAATGTGGATAGCCAAAAGAGTGATTTGGAGAGACAGGTGATGTCTCAGAATTCCAAAGTCCTCAGATATCTTTCCTTATAGTTCTGTGACAGAACTCTGTTCTGTATATTTAAACTAAAACTATGGGCTTAAATCCCAGCAGGTCAGCTCTTTTTATCCTTTTGGGAGAGAGAGAAACACTTGCAATGCACCTTCCTGGGTGAGACAGTGCAGAATTAAGAGCTACAATCATTGAACTCCCTGACTTCTGTGATCTGGAAGCTGTCAAGGTTGTAAATAAATAAAAAAATAAACCCAGCCTCTGGGTTTATTTACATTGTTTATGGAGGAGGAAGAGTCATCCCTTTATTTGGGGGTAGGAGCTGGCTAGGACAAGGTGAGCAACAGACACACCTTGAGGTTTGTTGGGTTTTTTTTGGACTGTGAGAATTATTTTATTATACTTAATTGAACAAATGTCTCAATAGGTGAGCCCTTGATAAGTATCTGCTAGAGCTAACAAAAATTTTTTTGAGAGGGGAAAAAGCCTAAAAATGTGGGTAGAGAAAATGGCAAACAAAGTTTTTACTTTTAAGAGTGAATGAAGCAGATTTTTTCCTTCGTTCAAAGAAGTGGTATGTGTTTCAAACCAAAAGCGTGTGTCTCCTTTTGTCCTCGACAGACCCATGATGCACAAGCAGGTGAAGTGTACAGGAGCTTGATTGCAGCTCCAGCAAATCAGGATTGGGCCAGTTCTGAGACTGCAGACAGGCCAGGGCACATTTTGAAGATTTTGATGTTGTGTAAGTGCTGTGGAGGCTGAAGTTGGGCTGGAAAACCTCTAAGAGTGGTGACAATGGGCCCAGGGAAAGGAAGCCAGCCTAACTTTCAGATTCCAGATTCTTTGCAAAACAAGTGAGGAACAAACCCTATTATTTAGTGTTCATAAAGAAGAGTGTGTCTTAGGACAAGAAGTCAGAAACCCAGACCCTCACAAGGTTGATTTTTTACAATATAGTATTTTGAGTATACAGGTTTTTGATATCTCCCTACCCCACAGTATTGTACTTTTGTGTGCTTTGAGTTTTAGGGGACTAGAATTTAGTTGTTTAAGCTGCTAGTATAAAGATTTTGTCCAGCTTGGTACTCTTCAGAGGTTTTAAATCTGACTTCGATTTTGAGAGGAACCAAAGTTGTGTTTGGCATATATGGAAATCAAGCAGCTTGTATTTTGCCATTTAGTTTTTATATCCAAAGATCTTAGTTTCTAATTCTAAAGTAGAACTAAAAAACATGGCATGGTTTCTCTCTTCTTACACCTTCATAGGTCCCTGTGTCTATTATTCTAATCCTGATGTAGTTAAGTTGCAAATAATTCTGACTCAAGTAATTGTGGAATGCTTTGATATTTGGGGATTTTTGTAATAACTTATATTGCTTCAGGTATTGGTGGTCAAAGTTTTATCCAGTGAGTTGCCTGTTAAAGTTACCCACTTTGCAAAGTCCTACAGGACAGACACTCCCTAACTTGTAGGTGCAAGAGAGGGTGACAGCTTGTGACAGCACAGTGGTGTTGAGTGAGGAGCTGGAAAATGCAGGTATGCCTCAGAACTGCACAGCAATAATGCTGGTCCCAGAAATCACCCCTTGCTGGGTTCCCAAATCAGGGATTTGGATTGAAGTCCTGTTGCTGATCACATGATGCAGCCCCAGCTAAAGCTGCACAAATTGAGAATAACTGGACAAGAAACCCTCCTGTTCTGTGGTTGAGAGCTTTGTGTTCCCTTTAACCTGATCTTTTACTAACAAGGATTCATTTTACTTCCCAAAAAATGCACGACTTCTGCTGAGTCCAGAGGGACAGGTACTTCATTTCTCTGTCACACAAATGAGTGTGACACTGGGCAGAGAGCACCACGCGTTTATTTGCACATGGAGCCCTGGTCACAGGGTGCTCCTCTGGGGAAGTGAGAACCTGCAGTGGGAATTCTGGGCTCTGGAGGCTGCTGATGAATTTGTCATGGCACACCTGTTTCTCCCCAAGGCTTTTTGAGTCAGTTGAAGGTATGTGGGCAATTCTCCTGCATCCAGCTGTTGTCTCAAAGGCCAGCACTGTCTTGCCAGCCAGCCTGATTGAGTTAGGGCTCACTTCTCTATGGCTCTGCTATAGCTTCTCTCTACTGAACCCAATAAAATCAACAGGCTCCCTACAGGTCCATTTCATCCTTAGCTATTGCCACTACTACCAGCTGGAAAGCTTTTTTAAAGTACAATTTTGAAACCAATTATTAAGATGCACAGAGCTGGCTCCTCATTGATTGAGAAACAGACACTGAATTTCCCACCCCCTTCCCCTGCAATCCACATCCCCAGGTAATTGTCTTGATATCTAAGATGTGCTCATACATGCAAAAAACTGTCATTGTAAGTTCCTGTGTAGTTTCTGGCAGAACAAATGGTTGTTAATGGATTAATTCTTTCCTTTGGAATCTGTGCTACATAGGGAAATATCTCATATATTTAAACTGGTTTTAAGTAACAGAACTAACATAAAATATGGAAATATAGATACATTTTTACAAGACCTATGAGTACTGAGAAAAAAGACTGATGTTTATTTTGCTAATTTTAAGAAGTCTTTCTGGTTAAAACTGAGATCAGTGATATTTTCAATCAATTTTTTATTTAAATAATTTGTTAACGCATTTAAAAAAAATTCAAACACATTTTCAAAATTATATTGTCACCAAAACAGAGAACAGAAGCATAGGGGAATTGTGTTCCTTCCCTTGGGGTAAGAGGGTCTCGCTGGGTTTATGGAAGGTGAAATTGGCCTGTTTGGTCAAATACACTTTTTGATAATCCATCAGATATGAAAGGGATGTTCTGTGATGTTCTCGAAAAGCTTGCAAAATGAGGCTTTATCAAATGGCAAAGTGAATTTCAAAAGCAATAATCTGCTTGCAGTGGCAACCTGGATTAGTTAGGCTGTGAACTGACTTGAATTCCTGGTGGCATAGAAGGAGGTGAATTCAGCTTCCAGCTCAAATTCTGTAGCAATTTTAAGGTACAGACTGCAGGAATGAATCACTAACTGCAGCATGTAGAACTATGGCTTCTGTCATAGGTCAGATCCTGATCATTCTAAACATGAAAAACTCTGGTATGTAGATCACATCCTGTCTGGCTGTAAAGGAGCAGGTATGGCATGAGATCAACAAAATTAAGGATGTGGATGGTTGATAATTTCATGGCACAGCAGCCACATAATGGCTCAGTCATCAGGGCTGGAAGTGACAAACCAGTGTGTGAAAGGAGCAAAGCTGGCTGGCATCAGAGAGGGTTTTGGTGGTTAAGGGGCAAATCCTGGGAGTTAGTTCTAACTTAGAGAAGTTCCAGGGCTGTTCTCATTAAAACCAGTGGAAGCTGACAGGCAGCAAGGTTAAGCTCACAGTGCCTGGGGAGCATCTTGGGCTTAGTGCTGCCATTCAAACTCCCCCCTGGCCAGTGTGAGCCCCACAAAGAGCAGAGCCACGTCTCACCACCAGGATGGCACAGGGAAGTCATCTCCTGCTCCAGGCATGGATTTGTTCTCTCTGTGCTTTCTGAGCTGGCCCCCTGGGCCTGTGCTGGTGTGTGGTTCAGAGAGCTGCTCTGCAGGAGCAGGGCTGAGCACACCAGGGCATTCTGCAAACACTCGTGGTGCTGTCACTCCAAAGGTGCAGTCACAAGTTTGCTGGTGGCTGCTCTCGGTTCGGGAGTGGCATTGGAATGTGTGGTGCAAGCTGTGCTGGTTGTGGTACAGTTACATTTTCAATATGGCAAAACAGTTCAGAGTCTGCCTAAACTCCCTGCATGCTCTTTACCAGCTCTGGAGGAAAAGTTTTTGGAGGTCAGGACTGACCCATCAGAATGTACATTCAAAGTAGCCAATAAGCAATCCTTTATTATTTATAGCACCATCGTTCATAAATGTATTTAAGAAAAAGGATGATCTATTCTCTACATGTTCCTTAAAGGGATTCCATTTTAGCTTCAATTGTAATTTTTACCTTTTCCAGTAGAATTTATTGACACAATGCCTAGCACAAGCCCTAGATTTTGCATCATCCTTTTGTCTGCAAGCATATTCACCAGCCGCTTAATTTGTCATAGCCCTGGAGGTATCAAAACTAATGAGCTTTGTTTGAATAGACTTTTTCCAGTTCATCTAGCACACTTTGGGGTAATCATTCAGTTTCTGTTTGCTTCTGATGTGAAGCATTGTGGGAAATATAAGAAAATAATGGTTAAAAAAAAGCAGTATAAATTGTTAACAGCCACATTCTCTGAAAAGCCCTAAAGATGTTATATTTTTAATTTCTCTATTTATTGAAGTATTGTGAGTACCTTAAGTACAATCATTACAAGATAATATCAAAGGAGAATCTGATAAAATGCTATTTTTCAATTAGCTCTGAGCTTAATACTTTGCTTTTTAAAGTATTTCACAGCTAACAAATCTTTAAACAATCTAACCTTTCAGGATTTGGAAGTGGACAAGATAATAACTATGAATACATAATACTGCAGCAGTGCTAAGGGTTTAAAAATCTATTACTGGGATTACATACAGGAATACCTTTTATTGGTCAGACAATTGCATTTTCATTTTTATAAAGCATTTCCCTATACCCGGTATTATACCACAGAGATACACAAAAATGGAATGCAGAGGTGTGCACTGCATAAGTAATTTCTGGAACTGTCAGATACTCTGTACAACATATGCTTTTGATCTCAAATTCCTGGGAAGATTTGTCCTTCTTGCTGATTAGGACAACATTTGCCTTATATGCTTTAGAATGATGTATCTTTAACTTGTAGCAAGTTTCAAATTATTGAATAAGGGATTTCAAATTATTTTTCAAGTTAGGGCAATGAGGAATGATTCCCTAGAACTTTTGATTAATTTCTTCTGAAAGGAAAAAAAAAAAGAAGACCCTGGCAGGCCAAGCTCGAAATTAAGCAGCTCAGTGAGTCATTATTTTCAACAGGATATAATAAGCAACTGAAACTTAACTGTGTGCTAAGTGCATCAGTAAAGCATAACATTTCTAAATAGTCCATTTCAGTCCAAAAAGGGCTGTTTCATATGAGCAGTCACAGGACCTTTTCGTATGTTTTCACATTTCTCATTAAAAGATGATTTGATGAAAAGCTTTTTCTGTGTAAAGCAGAGTGAGGAAGAGAAGGAATGGCAGGAGTTATTTGCTTTTTAAATCAATTTCCTTTGGAGCTTCTTTGTAGGGCATTGTCACATTAAGATGACTTGGAAAAAATCACTAGCAGGAGGGAGCACAAAGTTAGTTAGAAACTCAGCCTACTAAAATTGAAGTAAGTAGGAAGTGTGGCAAGGGCTGTACCTTTCTTTATAACAGATTATTTTAGATCAGTGCAGTGCACTGTGGAGATGGCCATGCTGCTGTTGAATAAGACACCCTGAGTATCAGAAGCTATTTTAGGTTCCTCACCAACTCGTGCTCCTGAGGTTTGTTTTACACCTCAGTTGCTCCAGGTGGAGTTGCCCACAAGGCAGCTGCAGTGTTTCTGTGGCTGTGTTGGCTCTCCTGGCTTGGAGCCCTCCCAGGCTGCCCTGTGCTGTGCAGGCATGCACTTAGTGACACAAATCAGTTTGCAATGCAGGGCTTCTGCTGGTTCCACGTGTGATATTGAGCTCTTAGGTGGCATTGACAAGCAGTGTTTGTCTTCTCAGAGATAGAGCTATAACTTCTGCTCGTTGTCTTCACTGTCCTATTGAGGCTTTCATCACTGGTGAATTGGATTGCTGCTGTGAAATCTCCCTTCTTGGAGGTCGCTGGGGATGCAGCTCAGAATACAGAATGTGAAACTTCTTGTGGGGATGGCTAAGTCAGCCTCAACAAGTACAGTATTTCACACAGGTAAGGAAAAAAGCTTTTGGTTTGTACATTACTTTACATTCTGGCTATGCAGCACTTCCATCCCCTTATCCTGTGGGAAGACACTGTTCCTGTTCTTCCCTTACTGTTGCTTAAATGTTCAGGCCCAAGATGGGATTTCAGGTCACTCTCTGCTCACTGCAGCTTATTTGGACCTTTTGTTCTAAACAGTGACCTGCTCACACATCTCAGTCATAGAAACAAGAGCTTAGAGGGGCTGCATACAGAGTGGATAAAAATGTGTCTAAAACTTCTTGAAATGTTTTGTCTGAGAAAAGTGAGATGCTAGATCAAACTAACCAAAAAACCCCCAAACAAATGAACTTAAAAAACCAAACTAAGAAAAAGTGGTTTTGAGGCAAAAAGACACTTTGTGTTCTGTACTATCTGTTTCAGGATTATGATTTTTTTCTGCTCTTTTTTCCCCCCAAACTCTGCTCTTCATGATTTACTTTTTTTCCCCCCTCTTGTTTATTTTTCTGATATTTTCTTCTTTTCATTTTCTTATTAATTTAGAGTCTCTCTTCTGTGTCTGGTATATTTTCAAGGATAAATTCATTCAGGTAATCCATGTGGTTTTTCATATTTCAAAATATTTATATAATTTCTTGGGATTAAACTGCTGATTTATAGGTTGGGTTATAAAGTGGAACTCCAAGTACAGGGTTATGAAACATGTCTTGAAAATACATCCATGTTATAAATAATAAAATAGTAGTTTTATGAGAAAGGGTGCTAAAATATTAAATGAGGCTGTCTATTCTTTATCATGACATGTATTTAATGCACTTTTTATTGTCTCCACCAGCTTAAAAAAAAAGCTTACTGCAAACTTTTAATTACAGCACAAGACCAGTTTTCTTGTTGTAATTGTAAATTTGGACTCTTTTTAGCTCCCAGTGTTCTATAAGCCTTTGCACAGTGGTTAAAGTTGATGCAAAATTTTTGGGACCCCTTAAGGTATTGTCGAAGGTTTCAGACAGATTTCTGTTATTTCCACAGAAGTTTGGCATAGGAAGAATGTTAAAGGTTCTGTGTTGTATAATTCACTTGATTTGTAGAATGTTATTGGGCTTCAGTGGTAGACAGATACTTTAGTTTATTGTAAAAAACTGTATGTTCCTTTCTAAAGCACATGGCTGAGGTAAGAGCAAGACTCATCCCAAGCATGGGACTTGTCTCCCCTGTGACCTTGGGGACTTGGGGGGACTCTGGGTGTGGCTGCTCCCTGTGGATGTGGAGTCCTGTGGGCAGTGGCTGACATCCAGGGAGGCACCACAACTCCAGGGACCAAAAAGCCAGCGGGTGGAGTAGAATTTGAGAGATGCTGAAAAGGCAGTTCTGAGCTTTGGTACAGTTAGGCAGGAGATGGGAACTAAGAATAAAGGCTTCTGTGTTCCTTGTAGATAACCAGAACTGCAGCAGGGTAACTGTCATCAGAGTGTGCATCGAAAAGAAAGCCTGCTGGAACTTTAGCTAAGCACTCCAGGAAGGAAAAAAAATAAATCACACTTAGAGAAGAAGTGTATACTCCCTGTGCCCAGGGAGTTCCAGGCAGTGCTGGGTCACACAAAGCATTTATTCCTCAGGAGAGCAGGATGGCTGTGTTAAGGATTTACCTGTCCTTTTGGGATTCAGGGGGTCACTGTGGCTGTCAAACACTTCCTCTGCTCCTCCTCCTCTTCTGGTGGATGATACTCGTGGCATTGAGTCTTTGTGGGTTTATTGTGGTAACTCTTGACTTTTACAGCAGTGGGTGCAGCTGTTGTTTTTGACACACTTGTGTAAACCCAAAGATGGGTATATCTGAGGGGTTTTGCAGTCTGAAGTAGCTCATGTTCCTAACTGTTTCTGTGCTGATGAGTTGGAATGATCTGTTGAGTGCAGCAAACAAATTTGGTGAAATTGACTATCTGTCAGCTTATGTTAGAAATTTGGGATATCTGGCTTGGCATATCTGGGACAAAGTTGCTGAAAAATGCTGGTGAATGCACCAAACCTTGTCTGATTAAAGCTTGGTTTTCAAGAGTAAAAGTCCCCAAAAGGAGCAAATTAAAGGCTGCAGTTGACCTTAGACTTTGTCTTAGCTTGACAAGTACCTGGATTAACTGTTTTTGCAATGATAGAATGGGGCAGACAAGATTAAATATTTTTTATGATTTCTTGCTTAAAGCTCTATGTGAGTTCCCTCTACTGTCAACATTTGTATTTTTTTGCTATAAAATAAGCTTTTGTATCAGTACCTTAGAATATTTATATCTTCTGTTACTGGAACTTCTGTTACTGCCTCAATCATGTTTTAATTTTATGTTTGTTCAGTGAATAAATTTCCACAGTTCTAAGTAGACCGTTGCTTTACTTTTAAAATATGTAATGTCTTACAGACTTTTAATTGAGGTTTTCTAATTAGTGGAGTGAATTAATTCAAAATTTTAAAATAAGAAATGTATATATTTTTAATGATGCCAGTGAAATCAGCAGGGGTAGCATGAGTGATCCAGGTATGGGCTGTTTGCTGCTCTGTGTGTTGTAAGGACTCAGGAGGAGCAAAGCACAGAACTGGTGCAGAGGTGGAGCCCTGGAGCTGGAGGCTGGATTGTTGCAAATTTGGACCTACAGGGGTATATAATACTTGCTAGAGCAGTTTTACCTCACCTAAAGATGTAAAGCAGCTTTGGATCATCCTTCAGATCAGCCTGGAAAACTGTGGGCACATGGAATGTATTCATTGGAGAGAAGCAGCCAAAGAATGGCTGAAGGGAAATATTTATTTGTTTATTTAGAATGAACTCGCTGTGAGATATGAATGTTAGTTTGACATGGCAGTGGAATTAAATCCTATAAAAAAGACACAGTTTATAGCAGCATTGTTTAGCTGACAAAAACGTATTGAGTACAGTGGACACTGACTCACATTGGCAGGAATCAGCTTTAGGGAATTCTGCTTCACCAAACAGATCTCTTCACTCCTGATGTTTGACAGTATAGGCATTCAGAGGAATCAAAGATGAGAAGTATGAAGAGGGACAGACACTTTAGAATAGCTACCTACATCTGGATATGAAATCAGATATTAATTCTTAGAGAAACATAAAATTCAAAACCTCTGAAAGAAGGAAAAAATACAAATGTATTTTTTATGAAGACTTGTGCTAAAACCTTGGAGGTCTTCCTTCATTCTAACATTTAAAGGTGAATATGAATTTTGTTGCTAGAAAATTATGTATCATTGTGGAGCTCATATAAGATGCACTCAACAGTTAAATGGATTTTTTAATCTGTATTCTTACAGAAGATTTATATAAATTACCTTATAAAAACATGGTAATAGAGGGAAAGAGTACCAAAAAGTAATAGCAGAATTGTCAGAAGACATGAGGAAGCTTGAATAGTACATCAAATGTATTCTGAGTTTTGATTATTCTACATGTGTGTTAAAAATTCAAGCATGCATGGCTGCATGTATTGTGTAATTTCTGGGGCTAGAGGGAATGCTCAAGGAGGAAGGAATCCACTGGTCTGTATTTGATGCAAGTGTAATAAAAGCAGTTTAGAGTTCCTGAAAGTTTTTCAGCCTTTGTTTTTCTTTTATAACTTGAGACATTTGTTCTCATAGCTTATTTATTCAGACAGAAGGGAGCTTCCTAAGAGTAATTTGTGCGAATGAGTGGGAAGGTTTCTGATAAAATACAGGTGTGACACAGTTGGGTTGCAGCAGGTTGTGGACAGTTGTTTTCTGTTCTGCTACAAGAGCTGGCTGCATGTTCTGTGCTATGCTGACTTTGGGTTTCACATCAGGTTGACACAGTTTTGTCACCCTCTCTTAAATTTGCCATTTCAGCAGTGGTTTCTAGCACTTAGTTTGGTTTTTTCATAAGAAATAGCAATGCTCCCCCTGTGCAGCTTGGCAGAGGACATTAGCAAGAGCGCCAGAATGAAGCTCCTCTGGATCTTGCAGTAGAACTATTGATTGCCCTTCTAGTGCTTGTGGTGCTTCATTAAACAGTTACAGACACATTTCCCTGACTGGTTTCACACTTGGGGTCTGCTGAGGACACTGAGCCTCAGAAGTGCCATCATTCCACCTTTCTGTCCCTTTTTCTGGTGATCTGGCTGGAATGGTTCTTTGGTGAAGAGGGTTTGATCTCTTGCTGCTGAAGCTGCCTTCTTCTGCCTGTTCATGCCAGAGGAGCAGCACTGATTTGAAGAGGGGAGTATCAGTGTTTGAATAACATTTCCTTGCATCTCTATAGATTTAGCTACACAAGAGCCAGGGTTAGAATTGCCACCTGTGGGAGCTGGTTACCTCTGGAATTTGAGATGGGTGTGTCCTCTTCAATAGCTGACTTTTCTTCCCAGTTCATTGGGAACCCTCCATGGATTTTCTAAGTATGGATACAGGACACGTTATCCACTGAAAAACTAATGGAACAGCTACCTTCCAGGCTGCAATGTAATAAGTTCCAGCAGTGCTGGTGTTCATGGAAAATACACGTAGGGCCAAATCTTTTTTATGGTTTGGGCCAGATTGTGTCTGTTCTTGTGGTACAGGAGCTGTTGGGTGCTGTTTTGCTCACACTCACTTGGAAGGAAAGGGAATCTGTGCATCTTGTTGGAACTGGTAGGTAAAAACAAGTAGCTTGTTTTTTTTGTTTTGGTTGGTTGCGTGTTTTTGTTTTTCTTTTATATATTTGAATTTAATCTGTAAGGATTGTAAGGTCTTGTTTCTATTGAATTATATTAAACTACACTAAAAGGTATTATTGATATTCAAATTAAGTCAAAAGAAAAAAATGGCCTTTGGCCATAAATACATGTAAAATAAGGCAAGTTGTTTGGCAAAGCTTGCCTAGAAACTTAAAATGTGCGTTTGAAATAGTCTCAATCTGTTGCATTAGATAGTTCTAGATGCAGATGAAAATTGATTAGAAGTATAATATTCTAGAGACCTTGGCAGTCTGGCCCTGATTATCCTTCTGGAATGCCAGTGTTCAGGTGTTGTCACACTGGGATTTGATTTCAGGTACTCAGGTGGAGCGTGGCTGAGGGACGTCACCCTCATGTTTTGCAATGTTTGTTTGGGGTAAGCTGCTCTCTGGTCTAGGAGGGTGACATTAAATTGTCAATAAGGATATGAACTGGCTCATGGCAGCACCTCCATCAGTGAGGCTGGAGCTTGGGAATTGCAAGAATGCAAGTGTTGGCTGTGATGCCCAGCACTCAGGTGCTGCAGAGCTGTAGGGATGGCTCTCTCCTGGATGCTTGGCTACAGCACATGGTGCTATCAGTGTCTTCTGACTTGTATTGAAATGTCTACATATTTTGTATGTAAAAAACACAAGGGGTTTTTTGTGTGTTTTTTTTTTTTTTTCCCCCTCCAGTTTATCCTGGGGAAAACAGGATAAGCACTGAATCTGTTTTTCCCCCCACTTTTCTTTGTTATGCCACCCTGTCCATTCTCAGGTGTGTTTTCATAGGAGAGTTTAAAATGAGCTTCCTGACACATGTATTCTTTACCTAATTCTGAACATGACATAAAAAGGAATCTTTTTTTGCTACAGTAAATATTTTTGTAGTACAGCGTGCTTATTTAATGTAAGTAGGTTTCTGAGATACCGTGCAAAATGGGACCTGATTTTATTAGAGTAGCCTAAAGAACAGAATAAATCCTTTAAGCCAATTGTATAAAAATGCAAATTTAAGTCAAGCAATTAAAAACAGATAGAAATTAGAGATTTGGATTTTGCAGAGCAAGCTTTCCACAGCCACTGCCAGATTACTGTGCAATTTATCTGGGTTCTGTCAGCGATAGTCAGACCAGATTTTGATAAAGAGCAGCAAATCTGTCCCTCCGTAGCTCCTCTGACTTGCCGCAAATTTCATTCAAGTTGAAGCGTCTGTACAATCCCTTGAATAATTTGGAGTTAATCATTTGTACTTCACAGCCTCTGATAGGCCTTAGACTCGGGGGGTGGGAACAGATTTGGCTTTTTAATCGCCTTGTATATTGTACAGCGTGAGATAAATGACACAGACTGTCTGAAATCTACATTCTTGCTTCTGATGCAAAACTGTAATTAATTTTGTGCAGTGTTTCAGAATTGATCGTGGTCACTTGAGTTTCTAATTTTTCATTCACTTCAAAGACCTTTTTTTAAAAAGAATGTGCTTAGAGTGTGTGAATGCTCTCTGATGCTAGTGTACTAAATGAGTATTTTACGCCTCTTTTTCTATAAGGTGAAACAGAGGTCAAGGCGTGTGGCTCGTGTTTATCTCTGTCCCAGCCTGCTTCAGGATGTATTTTCTGACTTATAGGAAATGCAATCAAACTTAGGAAATTACATCTAAATACTTAGGCTGCAGTGTGTTCACTTCTGTGCCTTGTAGAAATCCAAAAGGCTTCTTTCAGAAATCCTTTTCAGTATAAAACAATTAAGCACAATTTAGGCAATAATTACCCTAATTAACTACACTATAATGTTTGTATTCAAGATTATAGAAACATTGTATCTGTTCTTTGCTGCAATAACAACAAGTCTTCCTAATTTCTCTGTATTGATAGTACTTGTATGTGCTTCTTTGTTTGGTATATTTCACTGTAAAAATATTTGTCAGTGAAAGATTGAACAATATGAATGAATTTGATTATGCCATTGTCAAAACCCCCATGCATCACAATTTCTTGTTTTTAATCACTACTGTAAACCTCACAGCCTGAGGGCATAGTTTTAATTTGGGTGCCTTACTAATGAAAAGAAAAAAATAATTGTTTTGCCTGGATTTAATAATAAGCAATAAAATCAGCCAACCAGATTTTACCTCTGCATTCAATCTCTTTTTTATTATAAAACATTTTTGTCCTTTTTTTTAGATTACAGGCGTAGATACCGAACATTTTACTAATAAATATTTCAGTTTGCTTATGAAGGCTAATGCTGTCATCTGAATATGGAATTATATTTCTTTCATGCTTCATTATCATTTCATGGTAGTAATGACAGTGAGGCGATGGAATATTTACAGGCTTTTCAGAAGACATTTATCCAATACATTTCCCTGAAGGGCACCTAGGCTTAAAGATACATTATCCTTTTATAAAACACTGCCCAGAATCCCAATTTCTGAATCAACCAATCAGAACTTGTTTTGCAGCAGTTACTGCTAAAACCCTCAAGCCAGTCTCATATTAATCCTGTGAATCTGGTGGTGGGGGGGATGTGAGTGGAGGGCTGGGGAGAGGGGAAAGAGGGAGCACTCGCTCCTTAATCATCAGGCTTGGTACTTTAAGTAAAATATGTTATTTCTTCTGTACTGATACAGTTTTTCAAACCAGTACTTGGAATATTTCATTGAGATTGGGTGGACTGCAGCAGTGAAGGCTGGTTGTTCAAATATGGGTGATTTTTTTAAATTTCAAATTTGCTAGGCTTAGTTTGCATTAATGTACAATGTCTTTGTCTGTTGGACTGTTGCATGAGCAGATTCCTTGGGTCTCTGTTCTGGTACATAAATACATCACACAAACCTATCTCAGGTTAAAAGTACTCAGGCATTCATTCCATCTGTTGCTCAGTAGTTTGGCTTTTCTCTCAACATGCCCTTGTGCTTTGTGGAAGAAGCAGCACTTGTGTCTAGGTAAGAGTTCTTATTTTTAAATAAGAGAAGAAAGCAGAAGTTTTACACTGCTCTGACAGCAGTGTGTCAGTGATCAGTTGTTGGAAGAGGTAATGGAATCAGGATTTTGCCTCTGCTGCTGGCCCTCTATACTTGCATGTGTCTATGCTGCATTTGGCAGAGCAGTAGAAAGATTTCTTTTGAGATTCCAGAAGAACTCTAGCTGAGGTACTGCAGAGCTCTGTAGAAGCTGATGGACTCTGTGCCCTTTGTTAAAGAACCTGAGGATCTCTGCTGTCTGGTAATAAGTGATTTAGACATAACATGCACTGCACTGAAATTAATACAGTGGAAAGATCCCTATACTGGCAGTGCCTGGTACTCCAAGGTAGGCAAAGGCGAAATTTTAAATTGAAAGCTGTAGAACAAATCTTTATTAGAAAAAAAATCCTGTGTAATAACAATGAAGGATTATCTCATCTGAGAGATGCACATCCAGAGCTGCATGCAGCTTACATTATCCTCCTTCAAGTGCTGATTTTAAATTTCTCTGTCCGGGAGTTCAAACTTACAACTTCAAAATCCTGAGGTATTTTGAAGTGTATGCAATATTTGCCACTAAACCAATTGGCATATACCATCTGTTACCACATGCACGTATCCAAGA
Source organism: Leptocoma aspasia (assembly GCA_013399835.1). NCBI lineage: Eukaryota > Metazoa > Chordata > Aves > Passeriformes > Nectariniidae > Leptocoma > Leptocoma aspasia. The sequence goes on from VXAX01003086.1 coordinate 32,891, forward strand.
TACTGCATTTTATCCCCAGAAGGGGTGTAGAAAATGCATGTCTGCCAAGAAAGTTGAGTGGCTGTGGTGAAGGAGTCTGAAGTTACATTTATGCTCTTTGGCAGCCAATCTCAGTGCCTCTGGTAGTCCTGTGAGCAGGCACTTCTCCTTTTCTGTCTTTCCTAAAATGCAAGTCTTAAAATTTGCATGGGCAAGTCACTTTGGGGCATGTTTTTAGTGGGCTTGAGACTTGGTTCTCTTTCTGACAACGTGATCTTCATTTTTGCATACAAATTTCTGAGCAAGAGGAACATGAAATAAATACCTGCGTATTTTCTGCTCTAACTGCTTGTTTTGTGCCTGAGAACAGATAATTAGAGATAAATGTGCTCAGATGTGCACCTGCATATCAATTTGGCTGCAAAAATAATTTCTGTTGTTCAGTTCTCAATGTCTATCAATGCAACACCCATGACACAAAGATGTCTTCCAGGTTTCGAGCCCCAATTGTTTAAATAAAAGCAAAATTCTATATACACAGAGTGAAGCTCTTAAGGTAAGACTGATACACTCCCCCTGACTGGATTGAAAGATATGCCTAACATAAACTGACCACTGATTTGCAAATTAAAAATTATTCTTGTGCTAAAGTCAGCATAATGTATAAGATTCTTTTGCTTCTGCAGACACTGAGAATTTTTTTCTCCGTATCAATATGGGACCAGTCATGCCCAACACTGTTCTGGTAAAATGGGAATTCCCTGAGTCCCTTTTGTTGGCACTGAGCACTCCCACTTATTTTCACAACATTAGGAAAGAAGATGCCTGATGTATTTGAGCAGAAATCAGTCCTGGTGGTTGTTAATCTCAAGGAAACCACAAAGCTGTTCCACAATACAATTAAATTCCCAGTTAACAATCTCCTGTATATCTTCACTAATGCTGTTGTTTCCTCTGTAATCTCCACTGAAATGCTTTAATGATTTCTAATGACTTCTAGATCTAAAGCAAGATTGATCTTGTAGACAGTGCATACTTGTTGATGCTCTGTTTGAGGACTGAAGATACAAACATAATGGTGAGTGACCATTGTGCACAGGCTGTTTGTGTTGGTTTTGAGAGTTTCAGTACTGCTGTCATCCCAGTGATGGCAAAGCTGGTGTTTTGCATATCTGTCTTTGTCTGGAATGCCTGTGGCTGTAGTGGTTTGAGCTGTTCACCTCTTGCTGCTGAATAGCAGGACTAGAGAATGGTGGCTGTGCTGCTGTATTTCAGCATTGGCAGCAAACTGCTGGAGGTGTTTGGAGCAGTGTCTGAGGAGAACGTGCCAGTGTCATTGTGGAAAATGGATTCATAAAGCTCATCCTGCTTGAGAGAAATGTGTAGCTTGACAGGAGTGGCAGATGAAAGGAGCTGGGCTGATCTTGAAAACCCAACTTCTACTTAAAGCCCCTGCCCTTCTCACAAACCCAGAACTGAAATTATTGGGCTAAATCTCAGTGCTCAGATTCAGGGTTTTGGGAGGTGCAGGAAAAACAGATTTCTGTGTACAATCATCTCCATAAATAGCCTCATATTTTACCCCTGTTGGTTCCTCTCCCCTCAATCTGCAGAAATGTCTATCCTTGAAGATTAGATGCTTGGAAATTAGGTACTCTGGCTGCATGCAGATCCTGAGCTGCTGTAGTGGGAAGGATAGGTCTGCATGACAATTGCTCAATATTTTAGATACATATAGGGTTCACTTAGTGTCAATATTTCTGAGAATTAATATTTGGAAGCATCAGCATGAGCTATTTGTAAGATCTTTCAGAAAAAGCCTTTCCTGCTTATGATTTACTTTGAAGAATAACACTCTCCTTCCAGAACTTGTTTCAGTAGGTTGGCTTTAAGAGCATCAAAGGAATGAGGCCTCTCTAAAGTGAATGCTAAACTGAAGATATATTTGATTACAAAGGAGATTGTGCATAACAGTAATTTGTATCTCTAAATAACCTCTCATGCAGTAGATTTACAGTTGGGACGTGTGAGGGGGTGTGCCTCATGCTGCAGGATCATAAAGCTTGTAGATAAAATGGAAGATATTACTGGAGCATGCCTTTCACCTCTGTGAGTGCCAGGCATCTCATCTTTATTTTATACAATAAAGCACTTAAAAATTTTTTTTTAGTTTGTTTGGTTTTGTTTTGAGTTTTTTTAAGTAAAAAAGAGCCCCCACCAAAATTGTAACCAAATTAGTCAGCCAAAACATCCAGAGCAAATACATTTAAATTTAAACAACTAGGTTGAAACAATATTTAAAGAAAAAGTTCTTCTTAAAACAGAATTTTGCAACTGAAACTTAGTTCCTCCTGAATATGGTAGAGATGACAAATAAAATCCAATAATCCAGCCTACTTTCAGGTGTAGGTGAAAAAATGTTGCATTGCCATTAGCACAAAATTGTTCAAACACATTGATTACTTGCTCAGATCATTAGAGAGCCATGCAAAGAGAGAAAAAGAAATTAGTAATTGTTACGGTGTTTTCATCAGAAATATCTGTTGTGGGCTGTGAAAGATATCACTCCGTGCCTGAACAGGTAAATTACACCTGAATGCCGTGGAATGTCGTTGTTTTGGTGTCACTGCTCTGGCAGAGCCTGTGTCCAGTTCTGGGATTGTTGCAACTCCCTCCGTCCCTCTGGATGAGCCCATTAGCAGGCATTGACTGCCCACTGTAATCTTGATTTCCTTTCTAGTTGCTGATAATAAGAAAAATGTTATAATTACACTAGACAGGTTTCTAAAATTGTGATTATCTAAGTAATAATCTTGCAGCATAGGCTTTCTTTGTTTTTAAGAGCCAAAGAGTACTTTTCACCTTGTGATTAACTGGGAAAAGGGGGTAACATCAAGCAAATGCACATCCCTTAAGCTTCCTGCTAAATCCTAAGCAGCTGTGTATGACTCTTATTACTCAAGAGAATTTGAGCTCATAACATTTGAGATGAAAAAAAGGACTCAAAGCTGCTCACCAATCAAGAATGAAACATTTCCACTCTGCAAGAGTTGCCCCGATAGAGAATAAATCAGTAAATCATTAACCATGTTGTGTCCCCCCCAAGTGTGCATCACTGTGCAGTGGTTTAAGGCAAACAAAACCCCTTGTACACTCATTGTCCCTGGAATCTGATACAGCACTTGCTTTAAAATCCACTTTGATCAGTGAACATTAACCAAAGTGTCGACAAAAGGTCATTTGGCCTCAGGGAGGAAATGGAAAATTTTATGTACAGAACACATTGCAGTGAGTACAGGGTCATTATAACTGTGAGAATAGCTGTTGTGGTTTTTCCTTTTTTTTTTTTTTTGGCTTGGCTACTATATGACTTTGAACTTGGCATGGAAGCACAGGCTGCTGAAGCTAGAACTCCTCCCTCCAGTGATCACATGAGCCCTTGTGAATTCCTGACAGGGCCAGTAAAGAGCCTTGTCCCACAGCAGATATCATATTTTGACATAGGACTTCAATTGCAAAATGTTGATGACCAGTGCAAATGTATTGATTTGAGTTTTCCCCCCCCTCCTCGATAGACCAAAGTGTTGTTTGTAGTTAGAAGAGGAGAAGAAAGCTAGTGAAACAGAGTTGAATCTACTTCTTAGAAGCCTGGGTTATCAAACTCATTAATCTACATGTCAAGAGGCTAGGAATGAATAATTGTGTGTAGAATTTATCTGCCAACATGATAGCTACTTTTCAGCTCTCTCTTCAGAGCTCTTTCATTGTGCTTGGCTTTATTATATGCTTTGTCTTTTCTATTTCTAGTCTGTTGGGGAGGTATAGAAATATGTACCTCAGCACTACAGAGGACAGTTGCTTTGAAACATGGCACTGGTTAATTTTTTGCATGCACATTTTTTCTTACTTAGGTGTTTAAGCATTAGGGTAGCTTGCAAGATTTACTCTTTGTTCACATGTTAATTCTCAGCATTATGAACATTATTCCACAAGAAAGAAAAGAAATCACCTTAAGGGTAACATCTTTGTGCTGTTTTTAACAGCTTTGTGGTCAATATTGGCTGCTTTATTAGAATAGTGTTCTTGTTAGTAAAGCTTATAAGTGATGAGGATTCAGGGCATTTATAACAATGGTGTTTCGGGAATATCAGTACTGTCAAGGTGTTCTCTCTGTTATTTGCTGTGTGGGTTTTCATTGCCATGAAGGACAAAATCCAAAACCAAAGCTGGTGTGAAGAGGGCGGTGGAAGGCAGCTTTGGTAGGGATGTGATGATAATTTGAGTTCAGAATATAACTTCCTTTCTGAAAGGACGTTGTCCCAGTTCTGATTTTGAGCTTATTTTATGCCAGTTTGGCAGTACAGTAGATAAACTGCTTTATCCAGGACTTCCTATTTTATTTATACCAAATCTGCATGCCTTGGTCTTTTTTACTTGTGGGTGTTTTCAAGACAAAATGTTCACATAATTCTGTTGCCAAAATTTAATTTCAAATCTGTAATATCTGTGAGCCACTGTGCTTGATTCTTGGAAAATTCCTAGGGGTGTGGGTTGTTTTTGTTTGTTTGTTTCTTCTTTACTAGGGCAAATATCAGATTTTTGTCAGCAATCAAAACCATTAGGCCAGACTAGTCTGTATCTGCTGACACCCAGGAATTCATAGGGAGAAATAATAATTATTGGTACTCATAGTAAAAATTATATCTGCTGCTGTTCTTTTGCTTGAGCTCCCTCTGAGGCATCTGTCCTGTTTCCTGGCACAGCCAAAATGCTTCACGGAGATATTACCCAGGTGTTGCATTTCTTTCCCTTTTCCCAGGAATCTGTGGCACTGATAGCAAAATTCAGCATTTGGCCCTTGTTGCAGGGGTGTTACACCACTGTAAAGTGACTAGTGTGAGTAAACAGTGTATTTTTAAAGGGTCATGAACAATGCCTTCTCATATTTTCACTGTACCATTCGATGAAATGAAAATGTGTAATGAGAGAGGGAGGGAGCTTTCTATTGAGTGTGTGTATGGTAAGCCAGAACACTGTTTATTGTAACAGAATGAAGGTACTGCAAGTCTAAGTGGTTTCAACGATGTTTCCTTCATCCCAGGAGCATCTGAACCCAGCTTCTGCCTTGTCAGCCACATTTATGATGTGTTCATAATTAAATGTCCACGAAGCTCACAGCGTGCTGACCACAGAGGGGCCATAAGCAGTAAAGATAAATGAGAGAGAGAGATGTAATATTGCTTCACTTGTGGGTTTAGTCTGATGTTAAAGATTGTCAGTGATAATTATTAATATGTGACCTGGTTGAGTCTTTATGTGAACAATCACAATTTTAATAAAGTGGTAAACTCTGCTCTATGTAATCTCACTCTATAGTTGACTGTTTTACAATTAATTCCAGAAATTCAGGAAAAATTTTCAGTCATTGAAAAATAATATGGTAGCCTATTAATGTGAACGTGCTGCTACTGACATTTTTATTTAAAGCTTAAGTAGGACTGAAATTTGAAAGAAATTGAAAAGAAAAGCTATAATCTAAATTGTGGTACGGAACAAATCTAATCTGGTCAATTGTTTGTCACCTCAAATGAGTCTTTGGCATCTTTCTTTGTTAATACCAGTAAAAAACAGCTGGATGTGCTATATGGTATTTATAATCCCATATCTGTTTTCACCTAAATTTCCAGTTTACTGCAGTGGATCCACTCACCTTTGGTAACACGATTGTTACCAAAAATATTTATGTTGTGAAACTGCAAAAATGTTTTGTTGTTGCATTTGATGTTTAAGACTTGCCACTTTTCTCCTGCTTATATCTCTCAATTGTATTTATTAACAATTGAGCAGGAGATATATTCCAGTTTAGAAAACCAAAATAATGTAGAATATCATAAATTTGTAAAGAAATGTCACCCTGTGACTGGCACACTGCTAAAAACTGCCCAATGAATATTTAAAATGTATTATCTCTTAGGTTTTCAGAATGCGATTGCAGGAGGAGTGCTGTTGTTTAGTTATATCAGGAATTAATGCTTCAATACAAAATTATTTTTGAAAGAGCAATGAACACACCAAGGCAACAAGTTACTGTAGGTGATGCTGTTTTGGTGCTTGAAATTTGGAGCTGTAGGAATGCAAGGTATTTACAGTGGTGCATCTGAATTTCATTTCTTTTTCTCCATCATTATTGAAGTGGAATGAAAAAATGTGAACTGCAGAAATCAGTATTAAAATATCTTTCAGAGCCAGTTACTTTTTTGTTATTTGAAAACAAATAATTTAGCAAATTTTTACACAAAGAATTATTTAATTTCCTACCAAGAAACAAATATTGTTTTGGAGTGTGTATGTTTATCTTTTAAAGGCTGTTTTACAGCTGGAGTTCCCATTTATTTGTCTGTTATTTTCACATGCAGGGCAGCTGCAGTTACTGGTTAGTGTTTACCTGGTTACCAATTACCCCCAGAGCTCCACAAATTCAGGATCTGATTCTGACACTTTCACAAATATTTCTTCTTCACTTTGTATGCCTTTTCTGAAAGGTGGATGGAAATTGTTCACCTGAGGGATGGTAACTATAAGTAGGTAGAACCAAATGAAGTATTAGGTATGTTCCAGCATGCTCTTACTGAGGAATTTAAAGGGTTTATTTGTGAAGTAAGATACTGTCGTAGCCTTAGTAAAAGTAGGAGAAACTGTTTCAGAATTTTTTTATTTTAGTTTGGGAAGAAGGGTGTGAGCTGAGAGGTGAAGATTGTTTGTCTGAAATGACTGCAGGGTATAGTGTGAGCACAAAATACTGCCGAACCATTTTTCTCTGCTAATACAGGTGCTTGTGCAGGAACAACTCTGTGCTGTTTTGCTGTGTATTGAAATGTGGCTCGATTGTCTGTGCTCTAAAAGGTACAGTTTATTCCTGAATCCAACCATTCCTTTAACTCACCAGTGTATGCAAACTATTAATGATACTTAAGTGATGTGTACATCACAATGGATGGTAGTTTTATGATGTTAATAAAAATAATTATATGCACCAATATGGTAAAAGAAAAAGAGTAAAATTCAAGGAAATGTTTATTAAATGCAATCATTTATTGGAAACAAATGCTGCAGTGTTGTCTTTGTTTGGTTGATCAGCCCAAGCATTTTATCAAAGTTTGCCTGTCAGGCTTGCATGTCTTTGCGAGCCTAATTGACGCTAATAGACTTGAAAAGAGGAGGAGTAAACTTAGAACATAATGCACATATAGAGATCCAGAGAATTGGTAACTAGTTATAAATGCATCAAAGTGCTTTCAAATGAAAAGCTTAAACAAAGGAATAACATTTGGATAATAAAGAAGTCCATTACGCTTAAATGGCTATGAACAGGTAAAAAAAAAAAGAGATGTTCTGTCAAATCAATACTTGTAGTGCAAAATTAATCACACATCTGACAAGACATGATTCTGTGTTATTTCCACCTACTGTATCTGATTCCATCTGAACATCCATTATTAATAAAATAGTCTCTCTCAAGAAATTCATTATCCTAGAATAAATACTTTAATTTTTTTTGCTAAAATGTAGATTTGAAATATTATTTCCCAGTTCCTTCAGTACAGATATTTCTTGTGAATATTTTTCTCCATCTCACTTCAATAATTGTATCCCTCTTCCATTAGTTCTGCTCACATGGTACTTATCTTTTTCTTATTTAACACACGACTCTAACTGTGAAACTGTGGCCTACATACGAAATGTCACTCAAGATCATAGAGGCTGAGCACTCTTGAGTTTAGGAGTATGTAATATCAATCTGTTTGCTACAGATTCATTTCTTAATTTATTTATTTTCTTTTTCATAAATATGAGGACCACAATAATTGATTACTGCTTTGGAATTCTACAAACAGAGACTTTATGAAAAATGCTGTTAGTGCTGTAAATGGTGAGAACTCTGGCTGGTGGGGGGGGACACAAAATTAAAAGGTATAGTCTAGTTCTTGCTGAAGTAAATGAGAAAAAATATTGAGGGGAGACAACAGTCACAGCTACTGGGATTAGGATGTTCAAGAGTTTTGGGAGTGAGACCAGGATTGATGGATTTGAGTTCATCTCCCACAGGTAGGGATGGTGACCTCTAAATTCCATTGCAATGTTACATTTTAAACCTGTGTAGGAAAGTCTTTTTCTTTGGCAACTTTCTATTTTATATCTGTTTTCCATAACCTTTTGAATAATTTTTATAATAGCAGATTGGCAATTTATTTTTAAATCTTCAGCTGCAAGACAGAAATGCAGGTTATCCCAAACTCCAACATTAGGTCAATATAATGATAGAATTTTTTTCTGTTTTCTTGTGTGTAACTTCTAAAATCTGAAAAGAACTTGAAAGAACACAAACATTTAGTGCTTACTTCTGAGAAATACGTTATTTAAAATACAGTCATTCCATAGCTTTTGAAATCAGAATTATTGGAATCCATTATTCAAATATGAAAGTTAATTGGACCATAGCTACATCACTGGATTGCTGCTCCTCCATTTTTTTGACTATTTGGGTAATAAAGTCTAATGACATAATGGAAGTACAGTTTCCTTGAAACATATTAAGTTCTCATTGACAAACTTTAGAAGGAAAATGTGAGTGTTAAACTCTGTTCCTTTGTAGTAGACATTTGCAGTTACTTTTACATTATTTTATAATGTTGACAATTTTATGCTGGATATTCAGAATTCATTGAAATAATAGAGCATTGTTCATAAGCCACATTTGCCTATGTGTTAGATAATGAAATATGATAATATGCTTTGCAAGGCTGCAATATAATAAAAGAGTTCAAATTTGCCATATAAATGTAAAGGAGTAAATAAAATCACTGCAGATGATGCACATTTTGTTCCCAGTGCACATTACAGACAATAAGTGTTCATGGTGAAAGTTTTGAAAAGTGTCCAACTGACTTATGAAGTTTTACTGCTTTTAAAACTGGTCTCAGGAGACTTGTGATGGGTCTTAAATTTAGACTGATATAGGTACACGTGCCATGGAATATCAACATTTAAGTATCAAAATTGTTGGCTAACCAGGTGCTACTAAAAAGAAAAGCCCTCCTCTCTACTCTTGTGGTTATCTGATAGTTGTCTGTATGGTAAATCTTGAGGGCAAAAGGCTGAAATTATGGCCCTGTTGAAGTTAATGACATATTCCTGACTTCGGTCAGGATGTAATATAGGGCCAACTTGAACTGCAATTTAAATTGGAACAGTTGGTGTCAAAATCAATAATTAAATGTACTTGGAAAAGGAAAAAAAAACCAAACTAGCAGGTGTAAGATGTCAGGAATTTGGCCACAGTGTCTGCAGTAAAGAACTGAGTGGAAATCAGTGTTTGGAATGACTTACAGTCCTTGATCCCCCATGGCACCAAAAACGTGTAGGGCATAGGGGCAGTTGTGTTTCCTGACTCTGAGGAAGTGCAGGCTGAGTACTGGATCCTTAAGAGAAAGAAAGAGAGAGAGGTTTTTGGATTCAAACTGCTTTCAACCTTTGAGTGTTAGCTTGAGGAAATTTATTAGAGGAAGAAATGCCTTCAGTACTTTGATTATGCTAACTTCAGACAGACCCATTTGCCCATGTATTGTTATCTCATTTTTTTCCCCTCCTATTTTAATATTCATAAAGTAGTGTTTGTTTTTTTTCTGTATGGCACTGAGTAGCCTGTCACTTACTCAAATTCCAGAGATGGTTCACTTGTAATACATGCCAATTCTATAGACCTGTGAGTGTAGATGAAAGACATAAAAGTGGCTGTTTATTTTTAAGTAAATCTTTCTTGCTGTCTGTATATAATTCTTGGACCAACTGCATGGAAATGCTTGTATGGCAAAGGATACTCTTTCATCAAATTTTGGACCATATTCAGTAAAAGCAGAGGAGAGCTGTTCTGTGATGAGGTGAAGATGTCCAGCACCTTTTTTCCATGAGTGGTAAAAATGTCAGAATCCTTTCGAATCCTTGAGCTGCTGAGCAAACACAAGTTCTTGACAAAGAACCAGACATTTAAAGGTGGTGTGGCCTTTGGGGTTCTCTGAGTAATTGAGTGCTGGTTGCTTGAACCTCTCACTTAATCAGCCACATGTTCTTTGAAAGCCTGGGAAGCACTGACTAAATTTACCTGACTTTTATGTACATTGGGCAGAGAAAAACACCGCAGGCTGCTGTGTTTGAAGTGGTAGAATCCTCATAAAAGGGAGTAATGTGCTCTTGGTGACTCTGCCACTGCCCTTGTGGTGTGGTGCACTCTGAACAGATGGTTAATAACACTGGGTACACATAAATGTCACTTTCTTCCTGAAGTCCAAAATAAGGTAGACCTGGAGTGAAGTCTGATGGGAGATTTGGGTAACTCATTTTATTCAGAGTGGTAGCCAGGCAGGAATATTTTTCTTGCATTTTTAATACATTCATCAGTAGTGTTGATGTTGAATAATGGAATGAATTTGAAAAAAACTCATGCCCAGGTATTTTTTGAGCATTCACAATTTTTTTTTTCCTTTCTAGGAGCTGCACATATTGGGTGACCTCATGCAGAACTGATCAGAAATGAAGATTAACTATATTTTTAACACAGAAAGTGAACTAAAATTGAGACTAATGTAGGAAGTTTGGATTTATAAACTGTATCTCCTATAAGTTGTGTAGTTAGAAAGAAGGATTAAGTAGCTTTTTGTTTAGGTTTTTGAAGGCTTGTTGCTCTCATCAGAATTGTGATATATTCATCCTCTTTGCTTCATCTTGAATGAGAATGTGCTACAAAACTTGTGGTTCTTATTGTCCTATTTTAAGCCTGTAAATTATGACAAAGAGTTAGATTTGGATGCTGCAATTGTGTTCCTGTTTTGTTCTAGTGACATAATAGAAGCAGATGTTGGGTTAAATGTAACTTTTCCGTTTTAGCACAAGGTTTTCTCTGTGCCTGCTCATCATGAGGGGTGCAGCAAATAACTCCTCTGTAGTTGGAATTTGATTAATATGGTGGTCATGCCCACTTGTCCCCCTGCTTGAATGTATGTGCTGTCATTATAAAGGGAAATATAAATGGCATTGATCACAGCTGAAAACGTGGCTCCTCCTGGTGTTGCTGTGAATGGCAGTTGTAGAATGCTGTCTGTGGGGAAAGCTGCTGATTCTTGATTCATAAAGCTATTTTTCTTTGTTAGAGATAAGAAGAACTCAAAGTGGAAATGGAACTAGTGCTCGAAAATGCCAAGGGAGTTTCTTGGTTCAGCTATTGAGAAGCTGACAGTTAAATATACTCTTGTCCTTTTCACTAAGTGTTATTATTACCTCTCTGTGCTCTGATGATTTCTGGAGTTACCAGTGTGCTGCTAGGGTTGAAGCTGAGAACTATTATAAATTCTTATTCCAAAATATGATTTAATTTATTCATCAGAACAGATATTTCTTACTTGTTCTGCCACAAATGTTGAGGATTTGTGCAAAGCTTTGTTGCTTTGATCTTAAAATGATAAACAAAGAGGATATTGGTTAACTTTGGACTTAGATAATAAGACTTTAAAGTTGATTTTCTTTCTTTAGTGATCACATTTACCTTTTTCATTAAAAATTTGGCTTTGATATTGTAAGAAGCAGTTTTATTCCTGTAGGATACCTCACTCTTTTTTTCCAATGTCTTGTTAAGGCTCTATCAGCCTGGCAGCTTCCCTGGTTCTAGGAATGCAGGTAAGAAATAAGAGGAGAAATATCACTGTTCTGTCAAGCATGACATAGCTCAAACTTATTTGACTGAGACCTCTGATGCATTAAATTCCTCCAGAAGAAGAGTTTCTCACTTTTAATAAACATTAAATCTAATTTTGGTTTTGTTCATGGCCTGTGTGAGCCATGAACAAAAGTTGTATCCTGATTTGTCCTCCTGTGAGTTTGCAGTTCTCCACTCTGAAACTGAAGGATTGAATGAGATTTATTTCATGGGGATGTTTTATGCTTGCAAGAGATGAACAGATGCTTAGAAAACAAAGCTACTAGTCACTAGTTTTGTTACAGCTACCCTAGTAATCAATTGTATGAATTTTACAGCAGAGCTGCATTGGAGTGAATGTTTCAGAGGCATTTCAATCAAAAGCAGTGCCATTCTGAGCTTGAAACATAGGCTTAGATTTATTTTTCTAGCAGTGCAATCCTCAAAGATTATACTTCATGCACCATTTTCAGGCATGTCAACAACATCCCCTACAAAATACGAAGATGAGCGTTATTTCATGGAGGTGGCACAAAGTAATACAATAAAAAGGATTTATTTCATCTTAATTTATTTAAAATGTGCATAGACTGAACTGAAGTAAAATCTCTGAGATGAAATATCTTGTTCACATGAATACATTGGGGGGGAAAAATCAGCACTGTTTTAACTTTGAAAAGAAAAGGGGAGCATGTGGCCTGTTTTTACAGGCGTGGTTGAATATTTTTCTAGTGGTAGGTTTCACAGTGTTTGCACAGAGATTTAATTTCCAGTGTCCAGAAGTACATACCCACTGTAGTCTGAGCTGTCCTGTAAGTCCTGCTTGGCAACACTTTCCAGTGGCCATTATAAGTCAGGACTTCTGCTTCTTTCCTGGCTGTGCTGCTGCTTTGAGGCAGCACACAGTGACATTAAGACACAACCTCTGATAATTAAGATTAAAGACAAAGCTTTCTCTTTAAGATCACTAATGTTGAGCACAGTTCTGAGTATAGAGCTGGACTGACCCAGTAGAACCAAATGTATCTAAGCTATGATTAATCTCTGCTTAAAAACTGAGCAGTCTGACAGCACAGTAAGGCTTAAGTAGATAAGTTGTGTGGGTGTAGTATAACTTTGTTCTGGGTGGTAACTTTGTACACAGGGTGGGCTGTGTTCCCAAGGATGTACCTGACCAGACCTTAGCTGAAATTTCTCTAGAGCTAGTTCTCTGCACTCACTTTGAGATACGCTTAGTTTGTACTTTAGCAAATTTAGCAAATGCATCATCCCTCCATCTCCCCACTTACAGCTTTTCCATCTTCTGTTTCCTATTTCAGCATATAGGTGAATTAAAAGCTAGGCTGTTCAAATGATTGCTTTGTAGCTCGCTTTTCAAAAAATGCCAGCATTTTTTAAATTGAAAATTTATACTGCTATTCTGATAAAGATATCACTTATCACAAAAGATTTTTTTAACTGTTGTGATACTAAATATAAAAAAAAAACAGAAAAACTTCACCACATTATTGCATTGCAAGAATTTGGCTACAAGGAAGTAACTGTGGTGATATCCCAAGGTTCTGAGGAAGCACTGATGCTTTATATTTTGTATTAAAAATAGTATTTAAGCACTGCTTTTCATAGATGATAGCAGCACTGATGTTTTTCAGATAATAGCTTTGGGTTTGTGTTTGTCAGAGTTAGGCTGAAAAGCTTCAGTGCCTACAGAAGCAAATATAAACTGTTTATTTCTATCAGAAGTAAGTAGAGACTTTGGTTCTGCCTCTGTCAGCCAGATCTTCCTGAGGAATGTCATCAGTCTCCAGAGGCTTTTATGGATCTGAAATTACTTGAATTTTGCTTGAGTGCATTAAAGGGGCTTTAAAAGACAAGAGCTTTAGGTGGGTGGTTTATCTGCTGGCAGTGATACCACAGTGAGTTGCTGTTTGGTACTTGCAGACTACAAGGGGTCACTCTGTCAGGTGGTGTGGAAGTGGGAATGGCACTGAAATAAGCATAGGATTAACAGGGAAAAAAGGGGAAGAATTATAGAATCAGAGGTTGAAAGGGATTTCTAAGAGCCCTGTTCAAACTGGCCTTGGACACTCCCAGGGATGGGGCAGCCACAGCTTCTCTGAGGGGTGAGCAGAGGGTGAGAAACTGCACCAGTGCAGGTGACCAGTGTCCAAGAAGCACAAACTAAAAGGATGTAAAAGTTGAGGACACAATTTGGATTGCATTGAGAGTAATATCATCAAACTGCTCCAGCCTTAGGATAACTGCCAGACAAGGTGTGCATTGAGTATGCATAATCACCCCCAAATTTGAAAAGCAACTTGCAAAATTTCCCCTGCAAGTGCTGTGTTTAGTGTCCTGAATAATAACGGGTGGCACCAGGATGAGATTATCTCTCTTCATTTGAAGCAAACACACAGAGTTCAGCAATGTTTTTTAGTGCTTTGACTGAAAGCTAGGATTGAATGTCTGTAAATGAGGACAAATATTCAGTAATTTGTTCAGAACTTAGTTCCATGGCTTCTGAATGTAATTTTGTTTTGATGGTTCTGTAGCCTTGTGCATCTGGTAAGGTATTGATGGGGAAACATGAAGCATAGGGAAAAATTATAAAGTAGTTAGGAAAATGTTACCTCTTGAGCCCTGTGTTCTTTACAGTGGGCTGATCTTCAGAAGGCCATGTAGAGAGTACTCTTGAGATATCTTGGATCAGTGATGTGTGTAAAAATCAGGTCTGACATGAAGGAGAGTGGTAAAATAATGACATTGTGCCTGACTGAGAAAACAGGAGCTGGGCATGGCCATTTTTGGGAGGAGCTACAGAATTCCAGTCGGGATATAACACGTGGATTGGTTATTACTTGAGCAGCGAGGAATTCTGTGATGATCCTCGATGTATGAGGGGGTTCAGCTGGGAGGATTGAGCCCTGGGAGGATGCTTGCAATGCCCTGTAAGGATTGTGAAGCCCTGTGCCCTGCCTGGGTGTGGAGAGAGACATTCAGTGCCCGGTTCTGTGTTCTTTGTAGTACAGAGATGGACTGATGGGGGTAGAATTGCTTCAGGTGGTTCAAAATGTTTAAGACTCCTCTCCGCCCTGGGATGAGGGAGTTCTGTGGGGTTGGGTGGTCACCTTGTGGAGGAGGAATGGGGAATGGTCAGGGAGTTTAAAGCCAGTGATTCACACAGCTTGAGCTTCCCTTGCTCCTGGGGAGGGCTCTGGGGTGAGGTTACAGGAGCTTAACTGGGAACAAAACCAGAAAGGAGGTATTCTTTTATGGACTTGCTGACCTGGAAGCAGGGAGATAGCAGAAAATGCCAGGAAATAATGTAAGACCACACAGGATTTCTCATCAGGTGCTTTTGATCTGGGTGATTTCTCAAGAGGAATATATACTTTTGGCCAAATAGCCTGCTAGCTCTGGGAAGATGCAAATGCCTCTTGCTGCTTGGTCTATTAATTTGCTGCATGAGAGCAAATGAGTAGATTATTCTGTCCTCTATGCATGAATTAACCTGTGAGGGGATAGTATAGATGATTGGTTTTAACCTATTAGTGTCTGAAAGACATTCAGAACAAGTCCTGGATTTTCTGTCATCTTTCATATTTTTATGTCCTAAAGCCTCATTGATGTTCAAACAAGAAATCTGTAAATTACTTTTTATTCTGAGTCTTTCATTTGAAATTTTAATATATATATGGCTTATATAGTAATGTAGTAACAAAATCTAAAAAGTAGTTCAGTTTGTATTTGATGAAAATCCAAAAAATGCACCATTTTTGAATTTCTGTTGGTATCAACTTGGTATTCCTTCAGAATAAATAACTCATATATATTATTTAGCATTTAAAATAGGAAAAGTTGAACTAGACGTGAGTTGATATTTTAATTAAGCATGCTATGAATCATATGCCTCAATAGCAAAAACCATACACCTTCAAAACAGATTAATAACTTTGTCACTGTTAGTGTGTCTTTGAGTAGATATTTCTGCATTGGCTTCTATCTTGGATTCATTTCAGTTGACCTTAAAAAAAGTCTGAATAATCAAAAATGTCATATCACTTTGAGCAGGCTCTTGAACTTTTTTTTCCCTCTTAAACCAGAAGGAGATAATGTTACTGTACTGTTTCAAGAATATAATGCAGAAGCCAGGAAATCTCTTAGGCTTGCTTCAGTTTTAATCTGGAGTAGAATACAAAAATCATAGCTGGGTAGTCATTGGCAAAAACTTCTATTAGTTTTAGGGATTGTGTTTTTCTGTTGTCACTGAACTACAGGGACACTGGTTTAATGTGATGTATAGTGCAAAAAAAATTGTAGAGCTGCAGAGGGATGTTGGTTGCATAAATTCTTCTCTGATGTGTCTTGTGCACCCCATTTGGTGGTAGCAGCTATGGAAAAAATAGTTAATTTCCCAAGAGAAGGCAAACTATACATGGTCAGTGACTAAAATATTTAATAGGAAAGTAGAATAACGTGGAATCCACAGGCTATTGTGCTGCCCATTTTGTCATAGTCTTGACTCAACTTGGCTTTATGTTTTATATAACACAATAACCAGAGGAATGTAATTAGAAATCCTCTTACCTAGTAACTGAAATATCTTTTAGAGGAAAATATAACACAGGGAGTTCAAACAAATATATTCATTTGTTTTCAGACCTGTTCAAGTATCAATTATGTTGAAAGTGGACAGAATTTCAGTGTTTGCCATCTCATACCTCATGTTTACCATGCTCAGGTAAGGAAGCAAAGGCTGTATTTGTGTTTGCATGAGGATACAGATACAGATGTATGTGAAAACATCACATGCTCATTGATGTTGCTACATGTTGCATTGATGTTAAAAGTCATGCTGAGACTCCTGGAAATCTGGACAAAAATACTTTTCTGCAGTTCTTTTAAGTTCAAGACTCATAGGTGAGATGGTAAGGTTCTCTGAAATTGAGTTTATTGGCTCTTGGGTTAATTTTATAGGTTACTTTCTCATTTGGGGTTTGTTTAAGATGCTGCTGATATCTGTGGTTTGCCTTTCCCCCTTACAAAAGGGACTTTGTTTCAGCATGTCTTTAAAACGTGATTAAATGTTATCAGGTGTTGTAAGGGTGGGGTTTGTTTGCACTTGATTTGTCCCTAAGCTGTGACCCTTGCCAACTATGACATGCAAGCTCTGGGGCTACTCCACTCACTGTCAGCTTGTCATTCTGCAGGTTTTTTGCAGCAGAGTTGGTCCATCATTACAGTTCACAAAGCATTTATCATGCAGAGAGTGCTGCTATAATTAAATTACACAAAAGCAGCCAAACACAAAATAGAAGTTTTAATCAAAGTTACATTTTGCCTACTAATAAGACTGTTCCATCTCCGAATAAAGCCTTATCTCCAACTGGCTTCCAGCTGCTTCTAAGACCTTATCCAATATTCCCTGTCAGTTTGCTTCCCGCTCCTAAGGATTGAGAGAGCACCTGATGTCCTTTTATTTCCACTCTTGTCATCTTTGAGCATGACATGATTCAGTTTCTGTGTACTGTGGCCTGAGATGTCAGGAAAAGTGAGAAAATACTAACAAGAAACCTCTTTGAAAGAGCTGGGATCTATGCAAGTACTACAGATAGCATACCAGTAGTTCAGCAGTTCTGCTGTTGTTAAAGTGCGTGCTGTGTCTTGGATATTTGTTTCATATTAACATTTGCATCAAAGGTTTTTTCTTTGTTCTGTTTTCATTATCCTTATTTTCTCTTCCTGTTGTACATACTATTAATTTTTGTTTTATTTAAAATTATAATCTTAATTTAGCATATTCAGTTTCACCAAGCATTCATATGTCATGAATAGACCTCAAAACGAATATCTTTTCTGTTTTGGTATATGTAGATGTGCATTTGGAATCTTGATTTCTCTGCAGCTGTGATTTTAAATTGAGTCTATGAAAATGAGCAAGCTGTGGTTTTGCTATTTTTTTTCCCCATAGGATTGTATTGTCCAGAAAGTGGGGCTTTTCATGAAGAGGGAAAAAAAAAGGCATGAAATACTGGGAAATTAATATTATATTTGTAATATTTGTCAATACTGGGTGTTTCATTGAGCATGATTGGGCTAACACTTTACCATGGAATTATAGTCTTGCTTTGCTTGTTTTGCTTTCCGCATTTGATTCTGAGTTTTACAGGGAATTACTTTCTCTAAATCCCTGCTAAGGATAGTCAGATGGCTCCTAGCACTTTCCTCTTGGTCTTTGTTCTGAATGTTTAGTTTCCCTTTGAGAGCAGGGACAATGTCCACCCTGCAGTGTACTTTCCTTAGCTCGTCTGGGTGTGTACCTGTCAAATACAGCATGAATGGAACCACCAATGTTTGGCTGTTCTTGAGTTGTGGCTTCTCTGCCTGTTTCTCTTCTGCTTGCAGGGCCATGGACACATGGTTGGGTCTGGGACAGACTGTGCCTTTCTTCAGCTGAGGTTCAGTGTTGGCCCCCTAAAATTATGTAGGAAATTGGGCTGCCTTTGAATGAACATGCTGATTTCTGGAAAGAAAGGCATATTCTTGGTTCCAATAAATGGTTAGTGACCATTTTCTTCAGTGAGTTGCTCCACCCTCCAGCAACTTGTGGCAGCAATCCCAACCTGACATGAATTGTCTTTGCATTGTATCAATTTTGCTGTTTGTGCAACATACAAATTATTGTCCTTTAGTATCAAACAGTACCTTACCTAAACTATTTATCAGAACAAATATACATAAGCAACTCTTACCTGGTTTCAAGTTTAGCTTCTTTCTGCACCTTTTACATTACCCTAGGTTATTTATAGACTACCAGCTCATACTCCACACTTACCTAATTTTTGTAGCATTCCTTCCAAGACTTCATGATAATGGAATGACTTTTAGTGGTGGGTGACCTTCTTCAGCACTAATTTCTTCCCTTGGGCATTGAAATCGATTTTCCCCATCCTAGTGTGCAAGGAGTCAAAGTCTGTCCCTTGCCCTGCCTGTCCCATGAGCTTTTGGTGGCATGGCAAACAAATCATCTGAAGGCTGCAGCTTTTAGGGAACTCACTGTGGCAGCAGCAGGGAGAGGAGAAGGCTTTCAGGAAGTTTCCCCCTGTGTTGGGATGTAGTTTTGTTCAGAAACAGCATTTACTGTGAGTTAGATTCTCCAGGGTGGTTGGTTTGGAGATGAGGTAGTAAAGGCAGAAGGACTCTGTCCCTGCAGGGCCAGAGGCAGCCTGTGCCACATGCCAGAAGTCACCAAGCAGGGTCTCTGCCCACAGCCTGTGAGGGGGAGGGAGCCCTGCACTATTGTCTGCTCAGAGCTAGAAAATTCTAGGCTCTGTGTGTATTTTTAGATATGTATATCCAAAGAGAGAGGCTGCATGCACCCTCTCTGCCTGCATGCATGTAGTCCTTTTATGATAATATTGCATTCAGTAAATTTAAGTTCTTGAGTGAGTGCCTGCAATGAAAGCCTGCAATGGTATCAGCACACAGCCTGACAATGGCAAAGCTCCTTGGGTGGAGATGGTACCATCTGTCCAAAACAGCACTTCAGTGTGTGGTGGTCTAGTGCATGTATGGGTGAAAAGAAGTGCATGCCTGGAAGTTGTTGTGCCCAGAAATTTGTTCCTGGCTATAGCTGAGGAGTGCTCAGTATGTTTGATATACCATGTGAAGAAAATGAGACATAGTTTATCAATAAACTAGACATTCAATGTGCTTGTAGTTGCAAAAAGCTTCTGAGGATTTACTGAATCAGATAAAATATTACAAGGGAATACAAGCCATTGTGTTTGACTGGGGACACTTTCATTTTGTTTCATTTTTGCATGTACAAAAGGTAAAGGGAAGGGATAGTAAACAAAATTTGATACTTTGGAAGATACCAAGGGAAAGTGGTCTTCATTTAGTGGATTTTTTCTTTGAGGTTTGGCATTGTGAAACCTCAGTTCTCCAGAGACCTTTGACCTGGCTATGGACACAGTGAGCATCAATGAAATTGCATGTACATGGGGGTGAGTGTTATCCCTGAATTCTGCACTCCTCTCTGCTTCAATCAGTAAAATCAGCTTGAGTGGAGCTTGTGTGTGAGAAATTAATTCTTGGGGAGCAGAATGACTATGGATAGGCTAACTTGTAAGTAGTAGTCACAGCTCTCTTTAAATTATGTGCGTAATAGTTAGAAAAATGAATATAAAATAAGCTGTGAACGCTCCCCTTAAGTCTAACCAGCAAAACTGCAAATATTTCAAAGGGAATAGCTGTCCTATTCAGCACGAATAAACATATATTGGTGAAATGCGTGTTTCCATTTAATCTCTGTATTGATCAGAAGACAATTGATCAGCCAATATCCTGAAAACATTGAGAAGAAAAACAACGGGAAAAACACAAACTGTACTCTTCTGGCACAGATTAGCAAAAAAGTGTGATATAGATGTGATATACATATATATTTCTGTAATAAAGATCTGCCAGTGTAAGAAATGAATTATTTGTGCAAGCAAAACTCCTGTTAACAGGCAGTTAATGGAAAAGGAGGATAACAGAAGTGAGTTGGCAAGCTAAATGGGTGAATAACCTGTGTGTAAGGTTTCATGATAAACGAATCTAAACAGCAGTCATTAAGTATAATTTTAACAAGATCTCAAGAACAACAGTATAAGCAATTGAAGAGGCAACAACCCATGGTGGGACTGTAGCATGGTTTTTCCTCCAGTGCTCCTGATAACACACTAATTGCAATTGTCAGTAACAACGTCCTGGGTGAGCAGGAGAGTTTCACTGTCATCTTTACAAGAATGTGTTGTGAAGGGGCAGCTATAGACAACTCCACGAAGGAGAGGGGAGGGAGGGAGGCAGGAAAAACTGCTGGAACAGATGGCAAAAGAACTTCAGATGACATCACATAACTGAAATAATAGTAATACCATTAAGAGCCTTCTAGTCAGAAGGCACAGAAATAATATCAAAACCAATATGTTTCCTTCTGACAGTGCAAAATTTAAACCCAAATCTTCCCCATGGCAGAGGGTGGAGTGTGATGATTTTTAAAGTCCCTTCCAACCCAAGTTTTCTATTATTATTAACATTCTTCAATCCCGTGCTTGACTTTTGAAGTTGATTTTTACTGGACAATATTAAAACAACCTTCCTGTATAGACATGCTGAGTTAGTTACAGGGGTTGTTTTTTTATGGAGCTGCTAACACAGACTGTTTGCAAAAGGTGAAGTAACTAAAATGTTGTCTTTTGAAGGACAGGGCTTCATAGTACCTATGAAAATGTGGCAAAATCTGTCATCCATAGGAGAAAGGATATTTAAGGATAAGAGAATGATACCAGGCAAATTTAGTCAGTTGGACAGTGTATTTTAAAAGTGATACATTTTATGGAAAACTTGGAAGCTTTCTTTAAGAACCATGTTGTACCTATATTTTTAGGGACTCAAAGCCCTGGGAAAAGGGATTTCATATAAAGTTGTATGAATTTGGGAAAAAATTCAGCAAAACAACATTGAAAAGGCACTTAGCTCATTCCTGGTGCAATGAGACACTGGTAATGTGAATTCTGAAATAAAGGATATGCAATGAATTTGGGAAAGAGTATAACCAAGAGAGGAATGTGGCATGAAAACTTTTCTGTTGGTTAGAATGACAGGAACCCATGCCAGAAGTCATGTGGGACTATTGTTTTAGTAGATATTTTAGACATGCAGATGGGTAACAAGAAGACCTAGAGCTGTTACTGTAAATTTCCAATAAATGTTTTGATTTCATTCCTCATTGGAAGATAACGAAACACTTAGGAAAAGGTTTTTTCTATTGTATTACATTATGACATATTGAGAACTTTTATAAACATGAAATGATTTGTAAAGGCAAGTACCAGGGAAAGAATATTAGGCTAAATTGACCATTGAGGTAAATTATCACCTTTATGTTGCTTCTATTATCACCTTTATGTTTACTGCCTGTGGAAGCTTTTTCATAGTCTTCCTTTTGATTTTTCTGTAACAACTCAGGACAAGCCAATCTTTTTGTAAATGCTTGAAAGGGAATTATAATGGAGAGAGCACTGCACAAAAGATATGAAGCTAAAGCAAAATGTTGAGTTTTGCTTAGTTGCTCTTTTTTAGTTTCCTTTTTTCTTCTAATGAATATTCTTAGTGAGAAGAAATAGTATCCCCTAGAACTACACTTGAGACTTCATACTTTTAGCTGAAGAAGGAATTAAATAAAGGAAGCCTTTCTGAAGGATCCAATGCTACTTATTTAGGTCATTTTAAACGTCAATATGAGTAAATGGGAGGTTATACATCATCCTTTCACTTTAAATTTACAGGCTGCAATGTGTAAATTTTGCCTTATGAGTTTCTTATAGCAGAGATTGAGGGTTTTTGTCTTATAAAAGATTGAGTATGCCAATGTCTCTTTGAAATAACAAAAAACAAATGAGTGTTTTGAAATCTAGAAAATAGGTTTCAAAAAGTAAGAAAAGATTGGATTATGAAACAAACATATTTTTCCTAATAGTATGGAAAAAAGCCACTGGGTCTCTGAGTCTCATTTGGCCTGTATGTTGAGGGAAACAGTGTCTGATTTCCTCAAATCTCACCTTTGTACCTCAAATTTGAAATTTAATGTGGGGAGCATAAATCCAAGGCAAACCATTTCAGCTTATCAGTACTTAAAATGATATTCTGTTTATTACAAGGAAACGGTTTTAAGTTTTTTTTTTAAATTGAAATTATTAGGATCTGTAAAGAACTGTAAAATTGTCCAGACCTACATAAGCTTCAATAAGTCTCAGTAGCTCTTCACTGTACTGGGAGTGTACCCTTATAATGGAAGTAGCTGAATGAAGCTTTTTAATCTCTGCTGCATCCCATCAGGTTAGATTTTTGAATCGTTCCTGTGGCCTCATGTCTCTAGAATTGCACACAAGTTACAACCACACAAGAAATTTGTAATTTCTTGCAACTTCCATAGGTTCCTCCCTCCACCTCCAACCCCCTGCCCTATTTCTCCTTTTTGCATCAGAATTTGAGACAGAAGAATATATGTTAGCTATAGGTTAGAAGTTGTGTTTGCGTGCTGGAAAATCCATGACCAAGTGAAAAGTAAGGATGATGAATAAATTCATTTTAGCTGAAAAGGCAAGGTGTGAGGCTGATAGTCGGGAGGGCACTGTGTGCTGGTGTGCTGTCTCTGTGCTGTGCTCTTGGGAATTCCAGCCTTAGCCTTTATGGCAGCAGTATGGCTTTTGCCACTATATGGGAAAAATAACTAGGGTGAAAATAATTGGTTTTCTTTTTTGTTGTTTAAAACTTGCCTGAAATTTCACAAGACTAGTTAACTAGCTTTTTTTGGAATATTTCACATGGAAGAGTTATGATGCAGATAATGCTGTGGGAAGTTGCTTCCAAAAGGATTTCCTGCATGAGGCAGGAAGCAGAGGGAAAAACAACATACACAAAGCCCCCCTAGAACCTCTTATTGAGGAAAATATATACATTTAGGTTTTGTTTAGCTTTTTAGATGTTCAATTACTTCCCCTGCAACAAACATTTTCAAAATATTGTAACCTATGAAGAAACGATCTTGCAAGTTACTTGCTTGTTTTATGCAAAAAGATGCTGTTTATGTTTAAGTGACAGTAACCAATAATTGAATATCTGTAAACACTATCAACAGAGAACTTAAATAGTATCTTTGGAGTAGGCTAAAATTAGTTTTCATTACAACATATTTGTAAATCGTTTGAACCAAATATCTCAAGCTGAAAATGTAAATGTGTTTTTGTTTTTGCTGGAGAGATGAGGTCAGCAGAAGTCTGCAACAAATGATTACTTGGGTGGAGGTGACATGATTTACTTAAATCAGGCAATTTCCCCATTTAAGCATTGAAGCCTCAACTCATAAAGAGACTGCTTAGCAGATGCACTGTAATGTCTTCTAGGATTTGTTATATTAGGTGATTTGAAAGAAAAGAACAATTATAAGGATGGATGTATTTCTATGTTGAGTGGGGAAAAAAATCCAGTTTTTACAGCAGGGGGTAGCTAATTTTCAGCAGATAAAATAAGCCTGCTTCATAAAAGCTTCTTTATAAATATTGTGCAATTAAATATGTATGTATATTTAGATTTATATTGCCCAAGTAGGACAATGCAAGGATGAATCATGTGAGTGGTTAGTTTCTTGCATTTCCCCACTTTCAATGCAGAAAAAATTTTCTCCCTCCCTTTCTTTCCCACCCAATGGGAACAGCACAGAGGCTTTAAACCTCAGTACAGGTGGAGTTTGGGGTTGTTGTTGAGTTTTCCTTTTTTCCCCTCCCCCTGTGCCACTTAAAATTAGGAAAGAGTATTAAATTGGCAAAACTTTATACTACTGCTCTTGCTTCTCCCCAGTATTATGAGCTCAGCCAAAGGCCACACCATAAAATGTGATTGATTAGCAAGGACTGTAGTTAAAGGAAGAGATGCCATATTTTCTGTGCATTTTGTGGACTGAGAGAGACTGAAAGAGGAAATTCAGAGCTGAATCTCTAAGGCTGAGCCCACTGGGGCAGGTGCTTGCCTTGGAGGAGGCAGCACAGAGAGGTTTCTCCTGGGCTGTGCTGCTGTTGTGGTTGAAGCATCTTTTTGTTCCTGAGCTTTTGTGTCTGCAGTGGGAGTCTCAGGTGCTGCAGATTCCTTTGGTCTGATCCAGTAAAATCATTGTTTATCTTGCTCTGCTGAGGCAGATGAGATTTGGAAGAGAGGTGAATTTTCTAATTAGGCCAGCTAATGGTTTATTTTACAGTGTGCTATATTCCTATGTTTGCCACATTTACAGTAAATCTGCTCCTCTGTTTGCCATGGCATGTAGGTGCATTTGATCCAACTAAAAACTGGGACAGTGGATCATGACTTCAGTAAAAGCTTGTAGGAAATTCAGATGGTGAATGCTTTTGGTCTGCACCACTATTTTAGAAATTACTATGCATTTTTTCAGGTGAAGCAGAAACCCACCCCCATATGCCTAAGTTTTGGGCACTGTGGTTCTGAAAGAAGACTGAAGTTGAAAATTCTCTCTGAGATTAGGAATGCTAATCTCCTGAGCCAGCTGTAAGAGCTGAGTATTATGCTTAAGGCTAAAAAATACTCAGTAAAACCTCATTTTAATGTAATTAAGAGTTCATTTCAGGGCTTTATTTGGGCATTATTTCACAATAGGGAGTGGTAAAAAGATGAAAATGACAAATTGATAAAAGTTCATTTTGGTTTTCATGTCACTGAGGTATTCCCTTTAAAGGGACCATGAAAATATGCATTAGTTGCACATAAGTGGGTCTTGATCTCAGCCCATGCTGCTTTGATTAGAGCTGGTGTAATTCCATTGTGCTTTTTTCAGAGGGACAGGGAGGTTGCTGCAGGGGAAGGGGAGGTGGAGTTGCAGCAGACACATTTGAGAAAAGGTTGAAGGTTTTATTGCCTGCAATGAGGCAACTGTGCATGGCTTAAACATTCAGCTTTTACCCCACACCTGAGAGCACCTCTCCCAACACTCAGGGCTGGGAGCAGCCCCTCCAAAACAAGCAGTGATGGTCTTAGTCTGACATCTTCTCTCTGATACCACATCTTACCACAACTAGAGACTATCTGAAAAGCTATTACGTATTTAGGTTTGTTTTCTCAAAATAGTGCAAGGAATCTGTCAGATTGAATAATCTCTAGTCAAAGCACTTTTTTGGCTTTGGGTGTAAGGGAAAATAACTGGTTAATACTGACAGTGAATGTCTACATGCAAGACCTCAGAATTCAAAATAACTCAAAGCAACCTTTTAAATTAAGTGAGTGCTAATTAAAAAATTTAAACATTTGACTACCTCTGGAAGGGAGAGTATATAAAAACAGTGCAGAGCAACATTTTTTTTATGTCAGTTATAAAACCATAAAGGCAGAGTAGGAATAAATACACTGAAAGCACTGATTAATCCCCCTGTGTTGCAGTGCCACTTCATACTGTTGTAATGCGGACCCTTTCCTCTGATATTACTCAAGAAATACAAACAAGAAGCATTTATTATCTCCCAAGTAGTGTGTGCTATAGAGTGCTGCATAAGGAAGTGAGGTATTGCAGCTGTTATCTTCTGAACTAACTGCTACTGCGTGTTCCATGACCAGCCCTGGCAGGGTTTTTGTTCCCATGAATGAATAGGCCATAAATCTGTCGGAGCTGACACTAGCAGCACTGCTGGAGAGTGTAAAGGGAAAATTTGCAGAGGAATCTCGTGGTCTTTGCTTGCCTGGAAAATGAGTTCAATAAAATGGAGGTGATCAGTGCTTATTTATAGGCCAGGCTGATACATCCAGCATTGGCTGTCAGGGTTTAACTTAGTGTTTCCTCATTTATGCTCACTCTGTAAAGCAAAACATGGCACTGTAAAAAGCTTATATAATGCTGTTATACTGGGCTAGTCACTATTGTTGAAAATAGATAAAGCAAAATAAAGGGAGGAAAAGATAAAGGCCCAGATAAAATGCACAGGAAGGCCGTGGAAGAGGCTGGCCAGTGCTGACACCCTGAGAAGGGATGTGGAGCTGCTCAGAATCATTTTGCTTGAACCCTAGATTGGAGGTGCTTGGCAATTACTGCTGTGTTAGAGCAGCAGATAGATCTTGAGAACTCTGCTCTGAAAAGACAGCATGGGGATTTTATTCTAGTGGAGGAAAGGACAGAGGAGCTGTCTTTATTTTAGGTAGAGTTCCTTCTTACACCAAATTGTAAGGTATGCTGGAACTGTATCTTAATGTGTATTCTGTTTTATGCGGGGGGCATGTATATGATTAGTGTGACAGGCAAAAGTGTTTAAGTACGACAAATCTTTAATTGTAATTCACTGAAGAAAAGTTTGTAAAATCTTTTAAAGCAGGTGTTAACAAAAATCAAGTTCAAACCACACCCAGAGCACAGCATAGCCTGTACTTAACAACTGTACTTGAACTGGGACTGGCTGAGTAAGTTTGACCTGTAAATAATTAAGATCTTCTATGACCAGCTCTCCTGGTGGGAAGTAGGAATGGCTCCATGTAGCCAGCTTGTAAAATTTGCTTTGCTGAGTTAGGGTAGCCATGGGCTTAGAGCCAGACTGGACACTCTGTGACCAGAAGTGCAAAGAATCTAAAAATCAAGGTCACTGGAAAACTGCTGTGAAAGACAATTTTTTGTGTCTCTCCTAATAATTTATCAATTGCTTTAAGCTTACTGCCTTATGGCTGTACTTCTTGCTGTGTTCAAAGGAGTTGAAGTAAATCTACATGCTCATATTCTTTTCTTTGTGCCTTAATGCACTGAAGATTTGTAAACTGTACTTTCTTGCCTTCTTTGATAGGAGTGACCTCTGCCTGAAAGCAGGGAAGAGGTGGAATAACTCCTCTGAGTAAACGAAGTTAATGCATGACATAATGATGCACTGGGGACATGTGTTGTTGTTTTGAATAAGGGCTTTATAAATGAAATGAACAATACTGCAAGACTCTGAGACACCATTCTGTTAGTGTTTGGTCAGCTCTATTTCTGCAGCCCCAGTTCAGTTCTAAATGTGGTTGAAGGCCAGGTATGTCAGAACAGTAAATATTATTCTCCTTCTAGCAGTTGAATTTTGCCATGAAATAAGAAGCAGAAGTCCAGTGAAATTTTAAATCTTTAATTTCTTTTAAAGATTTTTGTCGGTGTGTATATTCAATTAAATGAGCACTGTAAAAAGCCAGAATTGCAGTGTGTTTCTTTAAACTTGCAAATCCCATTAGGTGTAGGTCCAAGTTATTAAATTGAACTGCCTCGCCTTGCATCTCTCCGTAGAAACTAAAATATTTACTGATTTTTCTCTTTTTCGTGCTCCAAAATTTCTTTCAGTATCTCAATTAGTGCAAACTTATCAGAAAGAAAAGTACAATTTTCTTCTGTTATGAAATTGCTTATTATAGTAGTAATAGAATGTTTCAAAGACATTTTGGGCTATTTCAACACACAGAGAGGCTTTGAAGGGAATTTCAAATAAGAATGCCAAATTAAGTGATAACACTCATTACTGGACTGTTTCACATATCATTCAGACCTACTCCAGGGACACTGCTTGAATTATGTATAAAAAATAATACTTGACCCTTAGTGACCTATTCCATTTCCAGTGTCTTGTATCCTGTGATTTAATGAATGAGCCTGTAAATTTTCTTGGTAAATATAAAAAAACCCAAATCCCAACAACCCAAAACACAACTGAGTGTGTTGCTACACCTCTGTAATTCCAAGAAAATCTGGAATGTACGAAGGGTTTCTGAGAAGGTCTTTCTCTTATATGTTACTAGAAGTGCCTTTTTTTTGGTAACAATAGCTGATGAACCATATAAACACTTTTCTAGTGTGCAGTTGCAGAATGGGTGCATGTATTTTGTTAGCAATGACCCTTCTGTTTCAGCTTTCAAAACAGGTATGAAACATTTACAGTATGGTTACTGGTTCATTAGAACAAATATTTTCCTGACGTTAATAGATCTTAGGTCTAAGTGTTTGTTTTTTCTGAAGTGTGTGTCTGGATTGTCTTTCATTTTGCCATGCAGTTCTTGTTCACTGGGGTGGGGATATTTTCTCCATAAAGAAAACAGGATTCTGCAGAGGGAAGTTAGAGTAGGTTGGAGCACTCCCTCATTAGATTGAAAACCCACAGAGACAAATGCTAAACATGTGATTCTTTCCCATTTCTGCTTTTTTTCAGTCAGGCTTTGGAAGAAGTTAATGCAGCGAATGTCTGTGTATCGAAGAGGAGTTTTTACTTCCTATGGTATAAAGATGCCTAAGTTTGGGCATTTGTATTAGTAATAACGGAAATGGAAACAGAAATGAAGTTGTCTCGAAGTTGAGAATTATTTTTATTTGTGAATAAGTATGTGTACATTTTTTATTATTTTCTTAGAATGTAGCTGCACTGTCTACAGGTGCTTCATTAAAAATGACTTAAACTAGTTTGGATTCAGAGTGTTGCAAGTGTGGAACATGGAATTAAAAAGAAGCAGCAAGTCAGCTGCTTGTGTTGAGCAAGTCTTAAGAAGTGAGGAGGAGAGACTTTTTTTCTAGTGTAACAGGAGTTGTGTGGTGATTATTAGTCACATCAGAGCATCAGAGTGGTACTCCTTAATTACCTACAGCTACAACTGCTTAATACAATAAATCACAGTGGAGAGCTGGTAGGTGATAATGACAGGCACCTGCTGATGGAGCCTGCAGAAACAAGGGTGCAGCACGTGCAGCTGCCTCTCTTTCAGTGGCTGGGTGGGTGAAGGAGGAGTAAGGGGAGGCAGAGCAAAGACCTCTGACAACAGACAGCTGTCAAGGCTCAGGATGAACTCACTGGGAAGTTTAGCCAGAGATTGTGGGGTGGGTTTTTTTGTTTGTTTGTTTTTGACTGAGAGAAATAAAAGGAAGGGAGGCCGACGAAGTAAAAATGTTAATATTAAGTATGTATGTTAGTTCTGGCACAACTGCAATGGTTGAGAGTAATTTTGTAGCTACTGTGAGCAGGACTAAATGTAGGAGCTTATAGTCAACAGTGTACTTTTGAAAATACATATGTGCAAGCATGAGCCTGTGGGTGGTGAACCTAAATGGGAATGTTTGTGGGGCAAGGCAGGATGGTACATTCAAGTGCTCGTAGTCACAGTGCCTGGTTGAAAATCCTGGTAATCCATGAGTGCAGCACTGTGTGACTACATTAACACTTCACAATAAAGGATGGCAAGTGGGCAGATTTGCATGCAAATTAAATTTTCAACAATATTTCTGCATGCAACTTCCATTACAGTTGGGCAACTTTACACAATTGAAACTGATGACTAAGAAAAAGCATTTACAATTTAGAAAATTACAACAGCAATGCCTGTAATCACCCAGGTTAGCTGCTGAAGTGCCTCTAGGGGTTTGATTAGAAGGAGGAGAACCTTTGAGAGGCTGATGAGGCAGTATCAAGCACTGTGAATTCAAACAGAGTGAGAGAGAAGGTGTTGTAGCCTGGACTGAGTGAAACAAATCAAAGACAAATCTATGTAAAACAGACAACTTCTAATGGAACAGGATTTGTTCAATCAAACCATAAGGAGCTGTTAGTAGTGTGATATTTATATCAGAACCGAGGCCACTTTGAACAGAATTGTACATGCAAGACAACATTAAATGCCCAGTAAAAATAAAGGGTGGTTGGTGACATGAAGAGTGCAAGGAAAGGGATTCTATTTATGAGTGTACCAGATCCTGAGAAATATAGAGAGTCCACAAACCCCACAGACCTCTTAAACATGTACCCATGTATTTTTTACATTTGTAAACAGTTTGTTTTGTATTTCCATCACACGCATTTGGCTTTGTGTGAGATCTGTGCAAAAGGTAGATGAATAATGTTGAGTAAAAACTCAGAATATACTGCCCTCTCCTGACAGCTGGGTCAACCCCAGAGCCTGCAAGTAAAATACATGGTTAAATTTCTTACAAGAAAATTTGGTGCTTGATCCTTTAGCCTTTTAGTTATGTAACCTAAAAATAATCTTCCACTGTGAAAATCTGTTCTTTGTCTTCCATTATGAGAAAATTAATGAGGATACTATTTGCTGATATTCATACTTTGATCACCAACTCTTCCAAAACATATCTTTATAGCATTTAAAAAATATTTCCCACATCGCCTGTTGTCAATTTACTCTAGTTTTAGAATTGGCTTACTACCAGATTGTTGGAGATATGTAAAATAAGGACTGAAACTGCTGCCAAAGTGATAATGAAATTAGCCCTGGTCTTGTCCATAAACAGGTTAATTTTATGGACAAGAAAAATCAACACAATGGGACACAATGATCAGTAATGGCTGAAAGTACAGAGAAGTGCACAGGAAGTTTTTAAGCATAGGATTGGATTGTAAATACTGTATGGTAGAGGTTTGGTTGGAAGTGTGCTGTCAGCCAAATGGACCTCATAGTTTTTGAAATATTAAATCCTTCCACATATTTTGAGGCCAGGTTGCATTTTGTGAAATCTCAGTTACAGAAAGTAGTACTGGTTTTGTCTGATATTATCTCCTGGCCTGTTCTTGGGCCGTAGCTGAAAAAGACTGGGTATAAACCCTGCTGGTTTTGCCACCCAGTCTGAGAAGTTAGATGATGAGGAAATTAAAACCTTCCTGTCAATTATCTGGAAAACCTCAGTGAAGCTTTCTTTGCCTTCAGCAGGTGTCCCTGTGAGAGTCAATAGCCCTGTTATTTATGTAGTCTTTGTCCCCCCATTTCTCTGCCCTCCCTCCCCTGCCCTGTACGGGGTTGTCTCTTCCATTCCTGCAGATTAAGAAGTTGTCAAGGAGTAGAAATTTCCTTTTGGAGGTGACTGCATTCTTTTTTGTCCTGTATGGAAGACTACAGTACACTATCTAAAACATCACTAAAGGGATATTTCTGCTTCATGCATCACATGTGTGACTTTGCTTCTTAAAACTTCACAAGTAGAGGGTGTAGTGTCTCCAAAGCCTTTTTTTGCTCAGGTCTCATGATCTGATTTGTAGCAGAAAGCCACAGAAGTAGGGACTGGCTCCAGAAAACAGAGCTGTCAATGTATCAGAACCCTCAGTATTAGGGTGGCTGGGAGGGAATTATGAGGAAAACTAAGTTTTCCCAAGAATGGCAGAGTATAATGGAAAGATGTGCAACAGCTCTGGTATTTTCCAGGAGCTTGGACAAGATGATTGCTGGTGGAGCTCTCGGCTGGACTGGATAAACTTCCACACAAGCTTCATCCAATGTACTTGCTGAATTCAGAGCCTCTGTAAGAGGTTTTAGCTTTGCCTCTTCTGCTGAATAGTAAACCATAAAATCCTGCCTTACGTTG
>VXAX01003087.1:0-150420 GCA_013399835.1 Leptocoma aspasia
GGCCTCGCCGCGGGCCCCCGCAGGTATCCGCGCCCTTTAATCCCCCGCGGCTGAGGCGCTGCCCCTCGCACGCCCCTCTCTCCGCTTTCCCCTCCTCGCCTTTCGGTAACGTGCTCCCCCCCGTCCCTCCCCGCCTCCCGCCGCCCCGTCCCGCCCCGATGGGTCCCACACGGCTGCGGGGGCCAGCCCGACAGCGGGGCGGGCGGCGGTCACTGGAAACGCGCCCAGCAGAAGCGAAGGGGGGCGGAAAGGCAGGACCCCCCGAAAAGTGAGGAGCGCCTTTTCCGCTCCCTCGCCGCGCGGGTTGGAGCTGCTGCTCGCGGGGACGGAGTGAGGGCTTGCACTGACACGTGCTGAATTAATCGTGGTTAATTTAGCCCTTTGTTTTGCCTGCGGCTGGGAGGTTTGAAGGGTCCGTATGCTCTGGTCTCGCTCCTGGCTCTGTCACCGTCTCCCTCTCTTGTTCAAGGGCACACTTCAGCAGCCTGAGGGCTCGGTTTTTCAACTTTCAAGATGTAGCAATACTTTGTTTATGTACATCTCACAGCAATGACACCGAGGTGTCCAGATGCGTGGGGTGAGTGTCCACAAGGGTGTGGACATAAAAGCGTGCATAAAAGTGCTTGAAAGACAGAGACAGCACTTGCATATGTACATCAACACGTGTATGCAAACATATACACCGATGTAGTAAGAATGACAATAAACTGTTCTTGTTATGAAAAATTCTGGTTGCCAGCAGTGACATTACAAGCCATTTCTCTAAAGAGGTCCTGTGCTGTCTTGCTGTCTGTGAATCACTTTAGGAGAGAGATACACCTGCAAAGAGACCTCCTGCCAAATTCAGAACCCACTACCCTTCAACCAATCTCAGTACAGTATTTAATTCTCAAGAATATTATGAGTGGAGAACTTGGGTTTATTTCAGCTATTGGTTTCAAATTAAACAGTTTTCTACTTAATCAACTGCATTTCCAGGAGTAACTTAGTCTCAGAAAAATTCCCCTGGGACAGATTAGCCATGTAAACCTCTTAAATGCAACTTTTGGCCTTTTGTTGGTATTTTCCTTCTTTTACACATTTTCTACTCCTCCTCTCCAGTCTGTTTCTGTTGACATATCACAGCACGACGAAACACACAGGTACATTGGTGCATTTGCAAGTTCAGCCCCACATTCACATTTGGGTGAATTATACATTCCTTATCCATTGAGGCTTTTAGCTGATGGAAAATTGATGCAATACTGTCCTTTTGACTTCCCAGCAATACTCAAATTTCACTGCAAATGACAAGAGACTATGTAACTGGAAATATTTAATTAAGCAAATGATGCATCTCATATACACATCCAACATGTTTTTACATGTTTTACATTTATGGAGTAGTCCAAGTGCTTCAAAAAATCTGTTTCTTTGGTATACTTCTGCAACTCAGTGCTTGAAGAGAAAATAGAAATCAGACACTCTCACAGAGGCATATGTGAAGAACAGTTCTGGTACTGAAGGATATGCTATGTGATGGACTGATCAGTTTTTGTTCATGTTATAGTGAAATGAAAGAGACAACATCATACTTGGGCTACTATGAGACCTTTTTGTCTTGAAAGGGTAGCTGAAAGTTGCTACAACCACCAAAGTCCTCAGCGAGTTGATTTGCACAATTGGTCTTTGGAAGATGAAAGAAATGATGCTCTAATTGCATCCACTGTGGTCACACCACACCACTAGTATACCTAGTCTTCTCATCTACATTGCACTGGGCTGAAAGACTGTGTTGGTCTTTTCATAAACCAGAATGAAAGAATGGAAAAGTGTAGGCAAGACAAGTCTGGTTTCTCAAGGTGTTCCTAACCAAAGTTGATCATTGCAGTTATGATGTTCTACTAACCTCTGACTTTTGAGATCATAAAAAGTACTTTAGCCTGGGTTAGCTTGTTGGAAAGCTAACTGTTAGTTCCTTTGTTTCACCCATATTTACATAATCCCAGATTCATAGTTATAAATGCCACGCATTTTAGGACTCAGAAACAGAGGGAAAGAAGATGTACTGAAAACACTTTCAGCAAAGGAAGAACAATTCATGTCAACAGCCAGTTGCCAGTGTGGAACCAGGTATGACTAATGGTGAAAAGAGTAGTTAATTTCAGTCTTAGTGATCTCATCAGCGTTACGAATGCAAAAAAAACCAGGGCAATTTTAAATTAATCCTTGCTACGTGTACAATTTGTGAAAGCTTGTATTTTCTTAAGTCACATAGGCCCTCCAGTCATGCTGCACAGAAACTCTTACTGGTTTAACAAAAAGATGTATATGTACAGGGCTGCAGAGTGAACTCATCAGTGCAAGATGTAAATATTCTTATCACACAGAGAGTTTGCAATAGTAGAGGAATAAAGAGGTGAACAGCTAAACTTTGACTATGGATGCAAGACTCAGTTGCTAGCACAGTACTGATGTGAAAAAAAATCCAGGAAATTTTGAATGGCAAGGGGTAATTTCAGTCCATGGATAATTAGTGTGCAAAAGGCTTTGAAAAGAATCAGTGACCTGTATTTAGTGAATAATTTTCCTCATATATTTTCCCTTGTATGTAACACAGGTAATTCTCTTTACATTCATTGACATTCTATCTATTTGTGGAGAGAGGAGACACTAAAGCATTACAAGACCCTAAGAAGTTAGCATCAGCATCTGTAGTAAAGGAAATCCAATGGTATGAGGGAAAGAGTGAGGGCAGCCAAAGAATTCAAGTCTGCTCCTGATGTGATTTTACAAAACCCTAGAATAATTTCTGGAATAAACTGAAACTTAAAAGCTTGGACTCAGCATGTAAAATCCTCAAGAAGGTATTTTATCCATGAGGCTGTACTTGCAAAAGCAAAAGTTGTGTTGCAGATGGTGAAGGTCATGTATGTATGTGCAAGCAGCAAACATTCTGTTCACTATATGTTCACTAAGCTTTTCTGAAAGCAGCATTTGCAGGGGAAATCTCTGTTGTAATGAAATTGCCTTCACCAAGCCTGCCTGCCAGCTCTTTACAAATCCTTTTCCATGTTGGTGTGCTTAAGCCCTCTTCTTTTGATGGTCTTTTCCCTGTTGTATTCATGCATATTATTTGTGCTTTGGTTCATACTGATCTGTAGCAGATGGGGAGGTGGAGAGCAGAAGGAGCATTTTCCCACTTTAAGTGTCCCTGAAGGTCAAAATATCTGCCCTGGGCTTCATTACTTGAATAGAAAATCCAGGTTTAATGTGGCTTCTGATGACAGGGTACTTAACAAGGTGGTGCTGGACTGTGACTCTATTCCATTACAAAACATCAGGTAATAAAAAAAAATTAGATCTTGTGAATAAACTGTCTTTGTCATGTGACAGAAGAAGGCTGATTGGTCCTGAAAAGGAAAGCTTAAGAGCAGCACTTCAGCTGCTTTTACAATTACATTACTGTATCTCTTTGATTGTTTTATAAAAATCCACAGACTTGGTGAATTC
This sequence comes from Leptocoma aspasia, assembly GCA_013399835.1. Taxonomy (NCBI): domain Eukaryota; kingdom Metazoa; phylum Chordata; class Aves; order Passeriformes; family Nectariniidae; genus Leptocoma; species Leptocoma aspasia. The sequence continues at coordinate 3,493 of VXAX01003087.1, forward strand.
CAGTGATTCTTTACTGTCTCCCCACAAGATCATATGGTCATTTAACAGCACCCTGATTACTAAACAAAAGGGAAATCTTTACCCCCAGTCAAAAACCCTTCTGCAAACAAACAGTCTGAGGATTGCTGTCCTTTAGCCAAATAGCTTTTTGCTTGAATTACTCAATGAAACATGGCCAAGCATCTTTCCAAATATGGAGAAGAAAAGCATTGTGTTTCCCCCCCCCTTCATGTTCCCCCAATACAGCTGGACAGAACACATCCTTGTACTCAGCCCACACAGTATTTGTGCCTGCAGAGACAACGCCACAATATCACATACCCTACAATTTTTGAAAGAATGCAGGTCATTTTTGTTTTTACAGTAAGGATGTTCTGCTAGCAACTTCGTACCACAGTGGAAACCCAGCTGCAACTGAAATGTTAGGTCTTATGCAGGAATTTTACAGCATTCTAGATTTTAGCTAAACTAGAAATAAAATGACAGCCTAAGAACTGAAATCAGAGCCTGATGTTACTTAAGCTTGTTCTAAGACTCTCTTTGTGCTCAAGCACACAGTGTCCATCTGGGGAAACCTAACACAATATGTAGCTAGCAGAACTAGTCTTCTTTCTTCCCCTTCAGCCTTTGCCAGGGTATAGGATTACTCTGTGCTGTCCACTTCCCCTTGCAGATGTCAGGCAGTATTTCAGCAGGGGGTGTTTAAGGAACTGTATGAGGGGGAAAGCTCTCAGGAGCAGCATTTACAGAGTAGGGGTAGAAATGCTTTCAATTTCAGAAAATGACCTCTGAAATCTGCCACCAGGGAGACATGAATACAGTATCAGAGTAGTGCCAGGCCCTGGTAGGTTATATCCAGCCTTCATGGTTTAAAAGAAAGCAGCAGAGCTGTTCTAGGTAAGGGGGAGAAAGAAAGGGCTTTGGGAAGTTACTTCATCCTCTTTCTTCCTGTGCCCCTTAGGAGAAAGAACTCAGCTCCTGAGTCCTGGAATGTGGGGCTGAAGGTTCTCCTCTTGGCTGAGAACCTTCACCTCCCAGTGCTGCAGTGCCCCACCTGCTTGCAGCTTCATTCATTGCCCCCAGACTACAGCAAAGATCAAGCGAGACTGCAGTCTTGCTGCAAAGCAGGGTCTGCTCTTGGAAGCTCCCTACATTAGAGTGGAACACCCTGTCTCAGAACTTTCTGACAGTTAAAATTTTAATTTTTTTTTTTAGTGGCAATAGTGAAAGGACAGTGGAGGAGAGCATTATAGAGGATGCATGGTGCATTCAGTACTGAGGAGCCAAAGGCTATCAAGATCTTAGTCATAAAATCTGAGTGGATTTTTTGGGGCATTTAGGCCTCAGAACATATGGAGGAAACAAAGAATTTTCTATAAATATAAGAGGATTCTCAAGAAGGAGGAATAAAAGGAGATTAAGCTCTTAAATTATTACTTGTTTTATCATTAAAAGTTGGGAGAGGTACTTTGCAATCCTTTCAAATACCAGTAGTTCACTGTCTGTAATTATTTTAAGATAAATATTCCAGGGCTAGAAACTTGAATTTCAGACTTCCCACATAAATACTGTTTAAAAATTGAAGGCAGTCAGTTTTGATTTACACAAATCCCATTGACACCTCTGGGAGTTCTGACACAGACTGAAGAGAATACACAGCACTTAAATGAGAGCAAAATATCTGTCCACATGCTTTGGAAATAATTTGGAAAAAGATTATTACGTAGGAGGAAAAGTGTCAGTCTGCCAAAAGTTGCTCCTTTCAGGCAGAGGTCTGTGCGTTTTAGTCTTCAGCAGAGCAAACAAGCATTTGAATGAGCCAAATTATGGGTTATTAGTTCAAGTTATAAAAAAGAAAAACAAGATTCATATTGCTTCTCAGTATTCAGACAATGATGAAGTTTAGTCATAAGAATTTTGTTTTCACTGGTGTACAAGACCAATACCCAATAAGAATATCATGTGGTTAGCTTCCAAGGTTAAAAAAAAGGTAGGCAAAATCAAAACATCTGCTGGTCTCTGTTTGCACAGCAGATGTTCACTACACTTCTAAGTTAAGCTCTTCAGAATTCATGAAGCATACTTTATTCATAAGCATACAGTCAGTCTGTCTTTGGCCTACAACATTCATGCTAAAGTGAGTATATTTCACCATATTCTATACCCTGAAGCATGTGCCATATGATTTTTGAAAGATCCAGGCAAACACTGAATGTGAGACAAACATGGAAGTCACCTTTGATCATAAAAGGCAGGTTAATACTCAAGGTAACTTGAGATTCTGGAAACTCCAGTGGAGCAGAACAAAAGATATAGACAGTGTCTGTAGGGTGAAACACGTTTATGGCATTTTTTTTTTGCTCCTGAATAGGCCGATACAATTAAAAAATAGGTTTCGTAGACAGGCTGTTCCAGGTTGCTTTTTCAAAACTTACTGTATATTTTAGCCTTGAAAGAGAAAGGCACTGTCAGTCTTTCACTCTGCTAACTTACAGCATACAGGTACTGCTGATTGTGCACGTGTCCTTCTCAAGATGTTCTGCACTAACCCAGCAGAGTGGTGCTCTGGGATAATGAGGGTAAATTTCTAAACTCTCTTTGCTATGTCAAACAGGCTCCAAAGCATCTAAGAAATGGCCTTCAAAAACACAACTGGAAAGTGCTTTTCTGAATGAGTAGTGCTGTTCCGTAATGTCCAGAGGTACTGAAGTTTTAAGGAGTAAGGGAAGGAAGGTTTGGAGCATGCAGAGCAGTCCTTCCCAGTTGCAACTGAAACTCACAAGCAGGAGAAGTGTGTCCTTTCTCTGTGGTTAAAGAAAGGACTCCAGGTTCGAGGGATACAGCTACATTATAAAAATTCACACAACTTCTAGTATTGCATACATATATGAAGTATTTTGGATGTGCATTTAAGTTACTATGATGAAAACGCTTCTCTCAGACAAGAAATTATCTTCAGCTTGGTGGAGACAACTGAAAAGAGGTGTGATGGTGTCCTGGTTGCAGAGTTGTGTGAGTGTCTTTGTCTGGGGAAGCCATGTGGATGTGGCCTACCCATGCCATCATGGAACACCTTTTTGTGCGTGAATCACCTTCTCTTTTTGTATACTTTTGCTATTAATATTGCTGTTGTTATGGTGCATGTCTTATTTCACTGCTTTGTGCTTTCTATAAATCATTACCTCAGCCCATAGTCTCTGCTTTTGTCCCTCCCTATACCAGAAGGGGTGTGGGGAAGGGGAGTGGCTTACTTGGGGTTTAATTTCTACAGACAAAGGAATAGGATAAATAATAAATTATGAGCAAAAAGAGAGGTGATGAACAGAGAGAGACTTCACTATCATTTCTTGTAATAAAATTACATCGTATTAAGTGAATATGTTGGGACCTCTCTCAAAAGGTGGTGCTTCAAACACCAGCATGTGGTCAAGCACTTGAACTATAAGCTATACAGTAATGCAGAGGATGCTTCAACATTTGTGTGCAGAAAAGCTGTGTAATAAAAATCCTTCCAGTGCCAATGTTCTCCAACAAAGTACAAATATATCGCTTCCATCTCTGAAAACATGAATTGGTGTACTCCAGATTTTGAAAGAATATTACCTATGCTTGCCTATCTTTAAACTGTTCCCTAGAATATGTTAGCTAAAAGACTTGCACATAGAGAGATCCTTATTCTAGTCTGATATAGCTCATATTATGTTCATACAACCTCACTCTCTCTCTGTATAAGAGTTTTTATGCATATTACCCACATTATTATTTTGCAATTAAGCCAACCCAGGACTGAAGACATGAGAAATTGAAGTTCTTTCAGAATTACTGTGATACACATCTAGGACAAGGAGCTCTTACAACCACAATGTCACAAGAAAGAAAATATACAAGGTTGGAGAAAGAAGGCACTCTTTCTCTCTTACGGAAGGAAGTGTGAGTTCCTTAGCTAACTTCAGGGACAGCAGTAATAATTAACATGGAGCTTGGGATGGGAGCAGACAAAAGCTGAAATGAAAGCTAGACCAGCAGAAAGGTCCAGTTAACTGTTTTACGCATTAATGAGGGCAGCATGGGGGCATCCCAGCCAACAGTCATGTCACAATACTGGGACATCTGGAAGAGTGTCAGCCTCCATCCTGTACTCTTCCAGACATCTGCTGCGTCTTTTCTGTCCTAACAGCAGGTACACTCAGCACCCCAAGAGCTTACAAACCCTTGTTTGAAGTCACTCACACAACCATGCCATGTCCCTTTTGTCAGCCTATCAGAAGTTAAAGCAAACAGAAAGGAGGACATGCTGTGTTTTGCATTTGGCTCCCTCGCCCACTTAAAATTACACTGAAGGTCTATGTGTTTGCAGCAGTTAAACTGAAAAAGTGTTTGGAGTAAGCTTAAGATGTCTTTAAGCAGTCTGACCTATTTGGTTCATGTGGGTTTTTTTATATTCTGGTTGTAGGGACAATCAGGTTATATCCTCTTTTTGTTAACAGTCCAAAATGTCTCCTTTCCTGCCCAGTTAACTAAGGCTAGATAATACTAAGATTTCATCAAAACAAAAATGAACACCAGGAACTCAAACTGAGACTCAGTGTTCTGGGACTAATTCTTCCATGCGTATTCAAGCACGGAAGTGAATTCAGTTCATGTTTATTTCTGGTGGAAATTTTGTCGAAGTAAGGTCTAAGAAGGACACCAAAATTTGAACGTTGGAAATCAGTGAAACCAATGGAGACATGGCAATTGGCACCATTCCAGAACCCAGATTTGAGTCTGAAGCTAATCATCTAAATGTTATACCTGTATTCTCTTGTATGGAGGAAAGAGTTGTCTTTCAGTCTTCACACCTGTCCATGTAAGTGATGGCCCTAAGTCTGTCTGTCTGGTGCAAGAAGACACATCAGTATGATGAGCTCTATGCTTAGCGTACTCCCCTCTCTGTACAGTAATCATGGCTGGAACCGTATCTTGCTATTCACCTTTTCCATGGTCTTGTATTTTGTCTACTTGTCACAAAGATTTTCTGTGCATGTATCAGCATGTCAGTATTGCATGACTAAAAAGAAGATAGATGAATCTAGTTCAGCCAACATATGCTCTCACTTCTATTGTTTTTGATATTTGCCATTAGATGAACCTTCTCAGCACATAAAGCATGATCTTCAAATGAAATAAAATCATGATTGTTATCATAAAGGCAATCAATAAAGTTAATTGCTATCTCTTTGAAAAGTGTATGGTAGAAGATGACTTGTACAGTCTTTTGTCAATAGAAAACTATTAATAAAAACTCACTACTTTGAAAAAATTGCTGTATGTGTCAGTACTGTCACTATTCATAAAAATATTGGGGAAAAGACATAGAATAAATTATTGGAATAAATTTACGATATGTCATACAAAGCCCATTTTTGTCATAAACAGGAATAAATTATTTTTTTCCCCACTGGAATTATCTGAGGTGTGCAAAAATTAAGTAATGATGAGAAGTCATGTCTAATCAATTTAGTGGTACTACTCTTTCATTTTATAAAGTTGTTCTACTTATGTGTAACTTCGTACTTTCTCCTTGTTCTAGGCACAGTTGACTGAAACTGTATTTTAAAGCAATTATAATTTCATCTGGTGTTTCAGTGCCATGTTCACTGAAGTCTTTATGATTCAATTGCTGGTTTACTTTGCATTAGACAGCAAGTTTTGGGATAGATTTGGTCTAAGGATTTCCATTCTGTTGCTGTGATGTAGTCTTTGTCATCAGCGAATAAACAGTCTGTCCCTATAGCGTGTGCTGTGGGCAAGGAAAGAGATGTCCAGGGAGGGAAGAGCTTTGGCTGAGGGCTTGATTCTGCTTCAGCAGTGTCCCATCCTAAGACATGCCAGGTTACAGAGCTGTTATCAGCACCATGCACTCAATAGCACTGCATGACCAAGCTCATCTTTGATTAGAATCTACTTCTTCCTGCAGCTTTGCAGTCTTCATCATCAGGAATGTTATAACCCCATTTTCTAAGTGAGTTATGACCATCTGGTGGATCCTGGTATGAGTGTCATGGCTCATAGACCTCTAAGAGAATCAATCAACTTAGAGTTGGCTCATATCAAGTCTCTTAAGATTATATGAGTTGAAGCTTTAAGCACAGGTGTTCACCAGAACACTGTTCCAGTGGGCTGGAATTATCTTACAGCAGTGTGGAGAACTTGTCTTACAGGATATAAATAATACCTACTCACATGTGGGAAGCGAAATTCCAGGGCTTTTTAGTAGTAGCCATTAGGTAGCAGCTGAAGATCCTGGATCATGAATTGTATGTGGAAGTATTTTGGCTCTCTTTTGCTTTCTTCTTTCCTGCCTATTGTTGCTTTCAGCTCTCCTTCCAAGCTTTGTATTTGCATCTTCCCTCCTCATCTTTTGAGTGTACACACAAAACATACACTCTTGATTTTACCCCTTCTTTTAAACATATCAGTGCAGTACCATGATATCAGTATTCAGTAACCAGGTTGTGTTCTGATCTTTCAAATAGACCCTTTAGGTCTCCAAATATGGAAGGCACCTCTGTGGGCTTATACATTGATTTTAAAGCTAATTTTAAATTTTAGTAGACTCAGACTGTGATGATATATACACACCAAGAAAATGGGGACAATTTCTGTTTATATCTTTAGGATACCATTATTTCCACAATGAACTGACTAAAATCTCCTCTTAGATACAATCCCTAAAAGGTCTTTCTTGACACCAGCAGAAGTGTCATAGAGAACATAATTGGTTTGAAAACTCTCTCTGTGAATGAAAGCATGGCTTATTTCACCCCAGTTTCAAAAGTCTTTTACAATCAAAGATTCTTGCTTATAAACACCAATTTTCCTTTTTATTTACAATTGATTACACACACTTGCAAAATCATTTCACAAGGAGTGCCTTTTTCTTTTCTTCAGGAACAAGAATGGCTTCACTTTTTTGTTGCTGTGTTGTTTTGTTTGTGCATGTGCAAGTGTCAACCCATGGGCTCCACTTGTTAGGTAGAGCTTGTTAAGGTGTTTACAGGTTGCAGCCTATAACATAATTTAAAAAGGAAAGAGAAAGATATTTAGAAGCAATTTTATTACTTAATAACAGTAAGGGGGCACACAGTCGTTGTTAGTATCTCAAGAATGGACAAGCTCCCAGAAGTGACTGTCCCTGCCCTTCCAAATAAACACCGTATGTTAACTCTTTTAAAACAGTGTAGGTACCCCTAACAACTAGCCATTTATGTAAACTAAGCACCTTAAAACACACCAGCTTCACTGGGACTCAATCATAAAATGTGTCTTTTTGCTGAGGATAAGGTCACCTTTTTCCTCTGCTTCTGTGTGCTAGACCCATGCTAGCAGAAGCTTGCTTTCTTCTCTCTTGTCGCTGTTGATGAGGATTTTAACTTTCATGTAGACATGGTGGTTTGGATAAAAACATGTGGAACAAATCTTACTTACTTAAAATTAGAGGAATGAAGAAACAGCAGTGTGATTTCCAGATGTATTTACCACAACAACTGAAAAAGGGTAATTTTTCCCCCCATACAGATTTCTTCTCATTTAATTGATAAGCCCTTTAAGAACTATAGAAGGTCAAAGTGTTTTGTTCCTTCTAAGAATTGTTTGGTTTCCATGACCAGGAGTTTTGCAGATTTTCATGTTCCACTTGCAAAAATAAATGGATTAGGAGGGTGATATTATTGTATTTTTTAAAAATGTAAGAAAAAGGAATACATTATATCACAAATTTGTATTGTTTGTTACAGGCTGGGAAAGTTTTAATGTTTTTTTGTAAAAATACATAAAGTACATCCATATGCTTTTTTTTAAGGTTCCTTTTATTTGTTGTATCCTTAAAAAATCTATATAGACAAGCGGGAAGAGGAAGCCTAAAGCTGCATGAAATCCAAACCTGAATTTTACTACTGTGATATCCTTAAAAAAATAATTAGTTATGATACTGAAAATGTTTCTTACACTCCCATAGACTTATGAACAAAATTCTCAATTTTCCTTCTGTCTTTTGTTTTGTCCCATGTAATCTCAAGTTCACAGCTGCAGGAGTCGGCAGCAGGCCTACCAAAAGTCATAAAAAATTGATATGCGTACATGCATAGAATGCTTCAGTTCATGTATGTAACTCTGGTTAGGAAAGACATACATGATAAAACCCCTCAAGATCAAAACCAAGTCCAGTCACAGCTAAAATTCACTCTGAAGTCATTAAATAGTTGGATTTTAAAAAAGTACAAAATTTCAACTCCTAAAGTAAAGTTTGCAGAACTAAAATTGAGATAATACTGGAAACTGCTTTTTGTCCTTAATGAAAGGCTACAAGAATACAGAAATGTTTCTTTCCATGAAAGACTAGTGTGAGCTTTGAAACCTGTTAATTTCTTTACTAAATTTTGTTACTTTATCATCAGCTTCATATGCTACAAACCAGCAAGCAGGAACCTTTTAAAATAATCAATGTAGATGGGACATAGTTGAGCATTAATTATCCCCTCTCCATTAAATATAAGGAAGAATTTTTTTTAACTCTGTTTCATAATTTCCTTTTAATTGTTTACTTTTGCTTCTTTCTCCTGCAAGCACATTTAAGAGTTTACTGTAAGGATACATATTTCTGCAGTGTCAAAACTCATGGGCAACCTCCCTCCCCCTAGAGAACACCTCAGAAAAACCCAGAGTAGAAGGATGATGAATCCTTCTACTCCTTGGGAAGCTGTGGCGTGTAAGGGAAGCAGTTGCCCTTTACATGTGGTGGCTATTTTTCTTACTCCAGGTGGTAGGAAAGAAGGGAGGGTGCTTTTCGAGTTTTAAAGGCTAGGGTCAGCCATCCTTTTTGGTGTTGAATATACCATTATTGGTGACTATGATTGCTACTAGTGAACTGTGCCGTAGAGTGCAATGGAGCTGGAGGTAGTTTCTAATGTAAATACTGAAAAGGAAGAACAGGAAATGAAGTATCTATTAGAAAAATAAATATTAGAGCATTTCATCCTCTTCCTGTGTCTTTGGCACGACTGCCTGTCTCAAGCCTTTTCCCCAGAGTACAGATGCAGTGAAATGTACTGTCCACTGTTATACCTATGACCAAAGTGTGGTGTTTTCCTAAAATCTAAACATTGCCTCACCTTATGACCTCAGGGTGAAATGGACCTGTTGATGACTCTGGATTGTTGTTTCTTGAGGATAGCCAAGAAGGGAGGCCTTAAAGGTCACTAACAAAAGTTAAGATAAAGAGCATGAGGGGAGCTGGGAAGCAGAAGGGGCTAAGGACTCCTATTTTCAATGATCTAAACCTAATCATGGAATTTACAGAGGCAAAAATTCTCCCAACAACCCACTGCACTAAGCTTAAGCAAAGCCAGATCAATTGCAAATAAAGACAGATGAACTTTATCAGAACAAAACAAGGAAGGATTTGAAACTTATCTAGATAAATGGGATTTTGATGTTAGAGCATGGCTTTTCTCATGGGCATAATTTATTTTAATTATCCTGCACATGGAATAAGAGGATGCTTTGGACAGAAGGAATTTTGCTCAGACATCTTGACCTAATTAAGAGTGCATTGACATTTTATATTTGAATTCTGTCGCTAACATGCACATGACCTTGTGCATGTTGTGGAAAGTCACATTGATTATTGTTTCATAAAACAATCTTTAACAGACACATGAAGAAAAATGGAAAAGCTCATTTATTTTTCTGGGCTTTGAATATAAAAAGATTTGACCACTTACACATTAAAATTCTAAGATCACTACACAAGTATGCTTGAAAACTTTAACTTCCTTGGCCTGCCTTGTTAAATACTCTGCATAGCTGTGGCTAAAGGTTAAATGGCAAAATGCTAAGTTCACCAGCAAATGTTCTGGCATCCTATGGGTGAACATATAGAACATACAAAATGTGCTCCTGCACTGTGAGAACAAATAAAACCAGCATGAAGTACATGGGTCCTTCTGGAAAGCTTATGGCTCTGCTGTACTGACATGATTTTTTACATGCTCTCTACACTGCAGGATTGTTTGTTTGGGCTTTTTTTTTTTTTAAATTTATTTTCAAGACAAACAGGTAGAATTATATTCAGACAATAAATGTAGCACTAAGAAAGAACTAAAATTTATTAAAAATCACAACTTACTCTCCCTCACACCAAGGGAAAAAAAAAAACCAACCAAAACCAAAACCAAGATCCTAATATCCTAGAAAGGTTATCCAGAGTATTTCTGTTGTCTCCTTTGCGTTTGAGCCAGGGCTTGTATGGATCTGTCAGATCTGCAAAGTGACACTTGGTTTAGAGTTCATAGACTCGCTAGATATGTCCAGATGCTTTCAAAATGTCATCATTTACCAAACATGAATTCATCTTACATAGAGTTTGAGAGGATTCTCAAGCCAAGCATGACAGATTTGCTACTGAGAGGTGAAAAGTGTGTGTTCAGGCCTTTTGTGTCAGGGAAGATCCATTTTGTAATGATTCTGCCTCCTAAAAACATTGAAAGAGCTTTGTTTTTCCTTTCAGCACACACTGAAAATAAGTTTAGAAATTTGAGAGCTGTTGTGAAACAGCCATCCTCTGGCAAACTCTGTTGTTTTTGCCTTCCAAATGTTTTAAAGTTTGTATTTTGTCTAGAACACCATTTTTTTTTCAAAGAGCCACAGGAAACACTCAATATCTGGCTGCTACCTTAATCATATATTTGAGACCACTGGAAAAGTTTTAGGGATACATTCAGATTGCAAAAATGGTTACTCAGAGGCTGGGAAATAACACAGGTATCTTGTCTTCTTGGCTGTTTGGACAAAGATGCTTGCTCTGAGTCAGGCAGGAGTTATAATAAATAAAGAGTGCTGACAGAATGAGTTTTGCTGCACACACTGAATTAGTCTAAATTAACACTGTGCCTCTCACAGGGCTAGCTAGTCTATACAAATATTGTTGGATTCTTTAACTGGACCAACAATTATTCATAGTAGTTTACCAAACATTTAACAAGGGTATCAGTTGATAGAAACAGGAGCTTGCAGGTCTGTTGGCTTCATGCTGTTCTTCTGATTTTATTTATAAGCTTATTTCTAGTGAAGATGCAGCATTATGTGGATGATATACAAAGTCCTTTCAAGGCAGTTTAAGCTGAACATCAGTTTTGTTGTCTTACACCCAAATGACAAAAACAGGGTGGTAAGTAAACATTTGCTATTTATTTAAAAAAGCATCTGACTTCATATTCAAATTGGAAAAGAGATAATTAAAAAAAATTCCAAGTAATTAAAAAAAAAGAAAATCCAACGGCAATAAAAAGACATAGGGAGAAAACATCTCATTCCACAATCCATTTCAACAGTTAATGCAAACAGGTATGTACACAATGCTACATGCTACTCAGATAAACTATATCTTGCAAAACAATGCACCCACCAACACAACTCTCCCTGGATTCAGTAGAAAGAGGGCAGTATTTAACATTTGAGAACATGGTCCCCATTTCCATAAGTTTATGTGAAATGAAACTCTGGTGTGCACCTGTAAATTAGGTTTTCCTAATGTATTTTCCACACCTATAAATACTAATGTTGGCGTCAAAGTAGGATTACGGCTTCTGAGCAAGAACTGACACACACATTCTTCAAACTTCCCAAGCTGTTTCTTTTTCCTGGTAATCTCAATTTTGATTGCAGTTTGAAAAAGTGAAATAACACCCACTGCAGCTGACACAGCTCTTGCAGAGTGTTTATTTTACGGCGGTACCTCTATTTTTGGCTGAGCTGGTTGTCTTTTTCCTGCTCACTTAGGAGCCTCATGAGCCCATGGACTCCAGAGAGACAATACAGGAAATTGCATGGATCACTTTATTGTTCTGAGCTATTTGTTTAGTTTTGTGGGGCTTTCGTTATCTCTGACATTCCAGAGAAGCCTTACTTTGAGGACTCCGTGGGTATACTAGTTATCAAATAGGTGAAGTTAATCTGTCTGTTCTGCTCTGTCTTCTGCCTGAAATACATCTGAAAGAGTCAAGACAAGGTGAAGCAATTGCACTCCATGTTAGAAGACTAGTAGTTATTTGTTCAAGCTGAATTTGAAAAGGCAATGAACCAGAAAATTTATAACATTTTTGTAGATAGAGTGAAGTAAATTTAGTAGGATGAATGTAGGATTGGATTGATTGCAACATACTTCGCCAACAATGTTCCTGAATAAAAGAGTGAAGAAGTGAGCTCAAGCTGCACAAGAAGAATCTCAGATTTGTATTTTTACTTCAAGCATAATTTCCACCTGTCTTCTGTCATTGTGGTCAAGGTGGAGGTCCAATCCAAATGAAGGAAAACCAGAGCCCACTGTGCATTGCTGTGACAGTATTCTTGCCCTCCATGAATTTCAAGTCCCTGTATATGTTGTGGGGAAAAAATAAGACACAGCTTTCTCTTATAGCTACAGAGAGAAAGATAGAATAAGAAGCATTGCAGTCCTATGTGAACTGGTCATGTAGCCAGATCAGTAACATTATATGACTGTTTTCTTGCTTCATCTAAAAGTCAAAACAAACAAAAGAACAGAAAAACCATCATATATGTGAAATAACTCTTGCTCCTGGGAACATGACGATTGAGAACATAGCTATAAATAGTGAAAATGTACAGGATTGAGAATTATTACTGATAATAATTCAAGAGTTAGAAGCAACTCATTTGAAATGAGAAGCAGCCAATTTAAACCAGCAAAAATATGTTCTTTCCCTCCTTTTTGACCTCTTCTATACTATACATACTACAGAAGTTGGACTAAAAATCACTAGGAGGGAATTTTGCAGAGGACAGTGAAATTAACAGGATAAAATAGGTTCAATAGATTCAAGGAAGATAACTATGTATGGCTATTAATCTTTATTGTAGTCAGTACTTCAAGAAAAAGAAGAAGAAGTAGAAGTAGAAGAAGAAGAAGAAGAAGAAGGGCAGAAGAAAAAAAGGAGGTCTTAACCTGTCCTGATGTAAAGTTTTCTTCAGCTGTCATTAGCAACTGTTGTTGGAAACAATTGCTGCTCAGAGCAGCATTTGGCCTCATCTAGCATAGCAGTTTTTGCTTATTTTGGAAATGGATTTTAGAGCTGGTCACTCAATTTCTTTTCAAAATCTTTTGCTGGCTTTTACAAGAACACATTGAAACCCCTTGCTTAAGAAGGGTTACTTAGCAAGCTGTGGTTCTAAAAAGACCAGTTTGTGTGTGTGGAGGCAGCAAAGGGAACAGCACTCACAGAAGTTATGGACTCAGCTAAAGCCAGCTTACTCTAGGAATGCAGAGAAAAAAAATACTTGTCTGCTGTTTACATAACTGGAATGTTTTCCTGCTTGTAAGCAGGTCAACACTCTTAGCACTAGCTGTTCAACAGTGCCAAGATGGAAAGTCTTGTTTCATTCAGGTACTTCAAAGTACAACAAATGTGATAGAGCAGCCTTACAGTTTATCATGAAATATGCCATTTACTAGTGCAGCAGGACATATTCTGTTGTAAGCCATATCTAGCTTGTCACCACGGGAGCTGAGTTCTTGGGTGTGTTTGTGCATGCTGCTAACCTGGACAAAGTCAGGAAGAACAGAGCACAGTGCATGTCTGAGAGCTGAGAGTCTGTTTCCCACCCATCCTAAAGGCAGACAGGGAGGGAGAGCTCCCTCTCAGGAGCGTTGTTTAAACATAACAATTGTTAGGTCAGAGCCTTGGAACAGCAGACAGACCTGGAGATACCACCCAGGGATGGGATAGCCTGAGAGGCTTATATAGACAGCAGAAGAGGTTTGGAAATGACAGTGGAGAAACCCAACCCAGATTCCAAAAATAATGCAACACAAGACTCACTCTGCAAACATATGAAAGGTTTGTACAGACATTTACAAGTTCACGGTAACTTGAAATTGTCCTTCTACTTGTTTTCAGGGTCATTTCTTAATCTGTTTCACTTTGCCCCCATTTGCTTGATTACAAAAAATTTCTTAAAGAAGTTTTCTGTTCAATTGAGGACCAATGAAAAGGACATGTAAAGAGGATATTCAACATCCATTTAAAAGGGACAAATTCATCCCTATATATGCAATCCAGTTATGATGTTATGATGGCTCTTATTTTTGCTACTGCTTGCATCTGGTAAGATGATGCACATACTTAGAGAGTGGATTCATACTAAAAGCTTGGCTGGATCACAGCCATGATACTTGTCTTAGAGAATCTGAGGTACAGAGAACAAACAGATTTTCACCATTCTAGTGTCAGTTAAATCATAAAGTGTCTTTGCATAGAATTAGCTCTTTCTGCCAAACTGACAAAGATTTTTTAGACAAAGCATTAGCAGTGCAAAGGCAGAGGATGGCTGTGCAAAATCCTCTAGATTTTTAAGGCCATGATATAGTTAATCCCCAATGTTTCTGGCTTAGTGTGTTGGTTTATGAAGTTTCCTTTTTCATTTCTCTTGAATAATGGTGTTAGGCAGGTAGGGAAGAGACAGCATAGTGACAATAATGTGCCCCCTACGGGGATCAAGTGGAGGAGAGAGGGTGGCACAAAGCTTTTGCCTCTTGTAATTCATCCTCATACAGGTGTCTGCCCTGTAAAAAGTGCATGAGGGGATGAAAAAGTGATGGTGGTTGCCTAGTCTCCCACAGGGGAGAACAAGGGCTTGCTGAAGGCTGCTTTGGCTCGTGTGGAAGCATCTGAGATCACTTAATGTGCTAATTTTCTCCTCTTATGCTTAGGTTTTAAAATACTATTTATGCTTCCCATTTGTCAACAACTTATCCAGGAAAGGGTAGCTCAAAGAATAAGGTTCGCTCTCACATGAGTTCTTCACTTTTTGCAGTTGTGCAAGATGGAGGGCCAAAGTCATGTATTTTGGTCAAGCTCAGAAAGAATTTGTATGCCATCAAGTATTGTGCCAGCCAAAAATCTTCACAGCTATAACTAGACCTTGAAAGCTACAGCGCTGACCATGTGACTTGGTCAAATATGGATCTAACTCCTTGTGAAGTACCTGGAAAGCCAAGGACAAATCAGGTATCTTAGCTTAGAAGCAAACACATTTAACTTGGATGTCTTGAGAAAAGAAGAGAAGAAACAGAAGTCACAGCCTGTGTTTCAGAGTAAATTTATTTTTTGTGAGATAAGTGTAAGTAAGTAAGAAGAATTCCTTATTTAATCTGCAAGGGCAGAATAAATACCACCAATACATACTGAACAGGTCACTGTAGAAAAGGATGTGTTCACACACATGAATGACTGAGGATGAGAGACTGAGGACTGCTTCTTCTAGAGTCCAGCAACTCCATTAATATTCCAGTAAAGCTTGTAAAAATTTTTGTGATCCTGGAAATGGACACAATTAATTAAATCTGGTGTACCACTCCCTCATATTTTTCTAGTCCACTAGTCTGGTTTCATGTGCCTTCCCAAATTCATATCTACTGCTATCCAGGCTTAATTTCTCTCAGTTGTAAGTTATGTATGATCAGTCTGGGCTAAAATAAGATTCTTGCCTTTTTTCTCTTTTGAATTTTCCAGCAGTGCAAGAACAGCTCCACAGACAAGAATTTTGTAGAGCAAAGCCTTCTCCAAGCTCTAGCCATGTAACTGCACCCGTGGAAGAGCAGTAGGAGAGACCATGGGCTAAGATGGAGACTTGGCAAAGTGTCTTCTATTTTTCAGCTGTTGTACTGACACAGGATTCCTGATGGAGCCATTGGCAGGCTGTTTCTCACACTCAGTCTTTGTGTCACTTAGGAAGCAGAGGGGAACAAGTCTCACTTTTCAATCAATTCAGACAGATTTGACAGCAAAAAGTAAACAGCATTTGGCAAAAGTCACTCTCAATGAGAGTGTCGTTAAGAAAGTCGCTCACTGAGAATATGCACACAACTTTCCTCCTTCTCATTTTTTTTCCCAACCACTACAACATGAAAGATGATAATTTAGGTTTGTTTTCCTAAAATTATGATCCCCATTGCTACCACATCACAGATTTACCAGAAGAGTCATTTCAGCTTCTAGCTAAATGAGGCAGGATTTTTGGACATCTGCCCTGCTTGATTGATGCAAATATATTCTGGAAATAGATTACCACACCCCGATGTTAAAATACCCTAAATAATGTCCCATACAGAGGAAAGGAGGAAGACAGAAGAGATCTGGAACTTCAGGCTAACACTGGAAGCCTGCTGCCACCCAGGCATGAATATCCTGTTAAGTAAGTGGGAGGTCATCTTGGCACATCATCTTGTCATCAATGCAAAATACCTTGCTTAGAATGCTCTTAGTATAAGATGAAAAGTAGGGTTTGGATGTGAATGGATGAGCAGAAAGACTGCTTCAGCTAAAGTTGTAGTTAAAACTAGAGATGTACTTCCCCCCTTGTAACAGCAATAGCCTCTCTTCCCTGGAGGGGCTACAGCATCATCTAGTGGGAACCGACCGAAACTGTTCAAGTCACAATTGTATGATCCAGTTGCTGAACATAAAAAAATGCCCATAACATTTTTTTGACATGGGGCAGAAAATATCCTCTTTCCTTCAGGGAGAAAAGGTGATCTGGAAAGGACTTGGTCCAGCCAAGCCACACACAGCCTGGTGTAGTAGCTGCTAGATGAGCTGAGGGTCTCCACTGAGGCTGGCCTTCTCCTTCTGCAGAGGTGTTCTAGACATGCCGAAACTGAGCAGGCAAAGGCAGCAGTGAAAAATAACAACATGCTAGTGCATCTATGAATATTGTGGTTCTCTGTCTTCATGCCAATCAGTGGGAAGTGTTTGAAGTGCATTGAAGTTCCTGGGAGACATACAGGTCTTTCTCTTTTCCTCACTTGCTTTCATTCTTTCTTGACAAGAACCACTTTGGTCCTACCTGGGAAACCCTCCAAGACCATCAATGCTGAAAGAAAAGAAGTCTGCTATGTAGAAGGAAGTACTGTGGGTCCTGCACAGGACTCACAGCCCAGCAGCAAGAATGTAAAACTGTGCAAAGTGGATTCTAGCAACTGCTTTCCGTAAAAACAGCTCTGAAGTGTGTAGAAGGCAAGGTCCTATTTCAGTGCATTTGCTTTTGAAGGTAGGTCAGAGAACGTAACTGCTCTTGCAATTGCATGAGAAGAGTAAGTCTAGTCTTTCCATCTGAGCAGTGAGACACACTGTTGCACAGGATTGACAACAAAAACTCTTCTGACGCAGATTTCAGTCCCAGTTTTCTGTGCTGTTTTTCCAGATGAGAAAGACAGTAAATAGCCTTTACTCTTTGAGGAAGCTAGCTTCTCTTGTGGATCAAGAGAACAAATGTAAGGTAAGGTGAGATGGGTGTCTGTACAAACTCAGCATTGCAAGTCAGAAGCACTGCCCTTAACAAAGTGTCCTGCCACCCTCTGGTGATGCTCTAGTGAAACTGCTGCAAGCATTAGCAGTTTTCTTGGACGGTCACTAACACAAATGCTTTCTTAAAATGTGATCCAAACCTGAAAAAGACCAATTTTTGTAGTTGCCCATCTGATTCTGTTGAACACAGCATGCTTGCAACACCTGGTGAAGATGGATTAAGTCAGGACTTTGCCATCTACTTGGGGGAGAGGAGGTGTTTTAAGATATTATTGCATATTTTAAGATTTTTTTTCCCCCACAGAGATAGACACAAGAAAGGCTTAAAATTAGGCAGGCTACAAATATTCAATTACTGACATACTATAGACACAATGACATTTGAAGCTGCTCTGGTGCCCAAGGGCTCTGAGCAGAATCTGAGCAGCCACCAGCTACTGAGATCATTATTTTCATTACACCCACAAGTGATTCGAAATAAGCAGCACAAATGTGGCAAAGAAAGTCAATAAACCAAGCAGCTAGTCATTTCTGCCTGCTGGCATATTCTCATGTGTCCTCATAGTTCAAGAGGCAGGATGAAGTGGTACACTGCAGAGTAGACAAGTGGCATTTTCCCATGAAGCCTTTTCCAGAAAGATTAGCCTGTTTTGAGACTGCAAGAAAATAGATACCTTAAAGCAAGAGCTGTCAGACTGTGCCATTTCAACACTTTTAAAAGCACGTTTATCCAAAGAAAATCTGAATCAATAAATAGTCATTTTCATTTAAAGATCAATAATACCTTTTGTCTGTTTCAGCCCAGCATTGCTCTTTTTTGAAAGTTTTCCTCTCCATTTCAGGATGGTAGAAGAATGACAATGTTGTCAGCTAAAGAGATGGGAAAATACTTTGTCCCTCTCTTTTCTTGTCCCCTTTTCTCTCTGCCTGGTTGCACCATCTGTTACCACTTCCATCACAGCTACACCATAGGAAGTGGCCCCTTATTTGAGAACCAGGTAGGTGCATGTGGAGAGATATCCCTCAGAATTGCTGGTGTCACAACGTATCAGGTGAAGCAATAGAGAATGATGTTGAAAGCAGTAAGGGCAAAATATAGTTCTGAAGGGCTTTGAAGGGCTGATTCAAAATCCATTGAAGCAGATAAGATATTTTCCCAGTCCCAATTTTGTGTGGCTTCTATTTGCTGCTCTTATTTTTCCCTTGTCAGGGACTTTATGAGTTGAAACAACAGTTTACAATAATTTCACTTTGATCCCTTCCCTCACAAGCCTTTGAGATCACTTAGGGGAGGATGAGAGAGACTACATTACAGAGCTGGGGAGAGCACCTCAGAATTCTGAGAGAGGCCAAACCTGCAGGGTAGTCTCTCCACCCAGTTGTGTCCTCCACTCCCCAGACAGCTTATTTCTGGTCAGAGCTGACAGCTTGACATTTGCTTGTTGTTCCCTCTGTCACAAAGTCCACCTGCCATCCATATCAAAGGAGCCCACACACAGCAGCATTTGCAGTGGGTGGCCGTGCACCCTGCCAGAGCCTCTCATTGTAGGCATCACTACGGTTCACCCAAGCTGGCAGCCAAAACCAGGAGGAGAGGCTGGCATGGATTTTATGATGTGTTGTAAATGCAGATTGCAAAAAATATTCATATTTTTGAAGGAAATCTTCCTATCCTCAAAAGGTTGCTTACATTTCTCATGGGCTGCAAGTTCTTGTGCTCTAAGGAAAACCCATCCCAAAATACCTAAAATGCAGCAGACTCTGAATGAATTAAGGCACTGCACAGATCTTCCAGAGGACTGCTGCATGGAACTTACTTAAAGTAAAATCCTCTCCACAGCTCCGAAAGGCTGACACTGAGAGCAATGCACCCTTAACATTAATAGAAATGACCACAGGTACAATCTCCAGCCTTTTTCTCTGGTGGAAATACTTTGAGTTTTCCAGCCATGAAGTTAATTTTAGAAGTGTGCAGCTGAAATGCTCTTTCCAGGAGAAGCAGGCAATGTCCTCTGGCTAGAGAAAGAAGTAACTAACCATTCAATGCAGTATTATCTCTGAGCTCACATGAAAACTGGAATAGTCTCCCTGACAAGATCTCTGCTTGGGGTATGGTTTTTTGCCTTTTTTTAAATTTTTTTTTCTTTTTCAGGAGGCACTGAAATGAACAAGTAGCAGTTGTACTACTCTGTACAATCCCCCTTCCTCATACAGTTTTCCTCCTGCACCATGCCCCTCACAGTAAAAAGGGTGTCTCAGAGGGAATATAAATTGCAGTGTAACAGGCATCACTACAGAGATGTGGATGGTAATTACAGCCTGAGTCTCAGACTAAGCCTCATACCTAATTATCCATAAAGGCTACCATGGCTTTAGGCAAGACATTCCTGCATGCTTTGATGTCTGGGAATAAATACTGGATGTGCTCCCCAGCACACTGACTTCATAGAATCAGTTAGACATTACATGGAAAAGAACAAAGTGATGCTGAATCAACACAGAAATTAATCTGGAGAATTTGTTCCAAAGAGATATCAACATGATTGTTTTAAGGCAAAGGAAAAACTTAGTGTCTAAACAAAGACTGTAAGGGACAAAACTTTTCTGTCTCAGCAATTCTTTGTGTGCTGAGATGGTTACCTTCCTAACATAGTTATCTTCCTCCTGTCCCAAGCAGAGGGAGGGTTTAGAAATATCAGCCCGTCTCTAGATAAGCGTGTTTTGGCTGTGTATGTTTTGGAGGAAACGTCCCTGGGGCCAGTGATGGAGGGAAGCCAGGGAAGGGGCAGAGCAGCTGCCTGTGTAGCAGTTTGCTGGTGTGCATGGGGCACACTGACTGTGAGGTGCACTGTGTCCCGTGGGGAGAGGCTGTAGTCTCCTTGGGCTTTGCCTTTGCCAAGGGCTGCTGTTCAGCCACAAGCTCCATGCAAGAACACAGCAGCTCTTGTCACATGTAGTTTGCCTGCACAATGTGTGACTGTTTTGTGAACACCTGGCCCACTTTTCCCTGCTTGACAGAGGTAGATGTTGATCATATAAATCTTTGTGGGTTTTAAGAACATTCCTGCTATTTGTTTCCCCTACTCACTGTGACTACCACTTTCACGGGAAAAAGGTCATTTTTCATGCAGCCCAGAAGAAACAACTTGCATGGCTGAACTGGAGTAGCTCCATGACAAATTAATAATCCTTACAGCCAAACATTGTATCTGCTGTCTTTCTTCTTTACATCTTGTCTATTCCCTTTCATTACAGCTTCCATCAATGCAATACCACAGACTATGTTAAAACTCCTTGTATGGAGAAATTGAGATTTTTAGTGACAAATGGGATATTTTGTGGCCTGAATGTCATGTGTTACTCAGCTGTCCTTATTCTTGATTTAGCCAACCTTTGGGAATGCTCTTTGGCATGAACAGAACAGATCTTCTAGGTAAGCATGTTCACAGCAGTGGTCTGTGTCAGTGCGTCTGTGCATCGACCCAGGGGCCTGGGAAGAAGGACAAGGTTGGGTCACCCTGAGTCAGCCCCTCCCTGACAATAGTTCACCTCCCTCTATCTGAAGACAGTGCAGTGAATGATGGAAACAGAGCTGAGTCTCACCATTGGTGGCTCTGATAGAAACTATGAATTCCTGCACTTCAGTGTTCCAGGTTTCACAAACTGTTGAGCCACTTTTGAAACAGCTGTTTTTAAAAAAATTCTTCAAGTTTAACACCTTTTCCCCTACTATTAACAGTTTTCCCCTACTATTCCTGGAATCAGGAAAAATAATGCAAGTTATGTAAAAAATTAGACTATCCCTTGCAGAAATGTCTCTTCTGAATGTGAACCAGTCATAGTTTCAGATGGAACCACAAGATGTCAGTATGATCACAAAGAAAAAACCACTGGAGATGGTTTGAAACTGTGCTGAGGACAGTCTAGGGTCACTTGGTTCACCCTCAGAAGTTAATATTTGCACAAAATCAAAGATTATGCTGAATAGGAAAGGACTCACAAGGTTCATCAAATCCAGCTCCAGGCCCTGCAGAGCACCACCACCAAGAGTCACAGCATGTGCCTGAGAACATTGCCCAAACACTTACAGTTCTCTGTCAGGCTGGTGCTGTGACCACTTCCTTAGGGAGCCTGTTTCAGTACCCAACCACCCTCTGGGTGAAAAACCTTTTCCTAATACTCAGCCTAAACCTCCCCTGACACAGCTTCACTTCCTCTGGTCCTGTCACTGTCACCACAGAGAAGAGATCAGTGCCTGCCCCTCCTCTTCCCCTCACAAGGAAGCTGTAACTGCAGTGAGGTCTCCCCTCAGTCTCCTCTTCTCCAGCCTGAACAGACCAAATGAGCCCAACCACTCCTCATATAACATGGCTTAGGAGAACAATTCATCCTGGAGAATTAAATATTCGCATGGGAAAGCTACTACCTTGAGTGCACGTGTGTTTTATTCATGGACAGAATCAAGCAGTGGCCGTGCTGTTTTCAGAATTTGACATTTTTCCTGCCCTCTGTAGATTATATTCCATGAAACTGCTCCAAGTAAAGAGAAACCAGAAGAAGAGATGAAAATCAGGGCTGGTGTTGCTGAAAATGCTCATGACATCTAGATTGCCGAGTCATGGCCATGTATCAGATTTTATTGGTTGAATACTGATAACATTTGACAACTGTTTTGTGTCTTTGATTTAATGACCTCCATGGAATTGCTCATGAGCAGACTTTCCCCATCTAATAAATCAATGCTGCTAACACACAAAGCAAGAATGTCAAAGAAACCAGGAAGTGATACTCACAAAGGGTGTACTGCTTGTGTACAGACAACTTGAGGAAGCAACAGGGACCATCTCAGACCTTATTAATATCTTAGGCAGTCAACCCATTCTCTCCCACCCAGAAGAATATTTACTAAGTTGGTAAGAGCAAAGGTGAGAATAGATCTTAATTATATGCCTTGTCAAACTTGCAGAAGGGCTCTCCTCAAGTTGAACCACACACTGGACAGGTTTCCATATGTCATTCAGTGATAGAATCTACACACCCATGGAAAAGGAAAGCAAATCTCAAAGACAGATGTCTCAAGAGCTTTAAGAACTGTCTGAGGCTGCATGTGCTCAGCTCTACTTGTTCAGTCTGTAAGGCTGGCTAAACCTCTCTCTCTGTATTTGAAGGAGGCAAGATAATGTGTTCCTGAACAACCTATTAGGAGTCAAATTCTGTTTGCTTTAAAGCTCTTTGTTGCAATTCATGCCAAGTCCCAAGAGATCATATATGATCTACAAGAAGAATCCAGGTTTTCTCACTTTATTTAGCTGAGCAAATCTTCATGTGTTGTGTAGGTGGTGTTGGTTTCTGTCAGCACTGCAGCACGGCATTCAACATATGGTGAGTGCAGATGCTAAAGTGCAATATCTACTGAAAGAGAATTGTAGCTTTACTTCACTTCTGCTCTGTGTTAGTTTGAATAAGGTTGTGATCCATTCAGTTAGGAAAAGATACGCTGTGAAAGTCATGGGTCAAAAGATTGAAGATTATAGACATGGAGGAAGAGATACGAAATAGACAGGATATGACTTTTCAAGTTTTCTACCAAGTCTTTGGCATCTTGTTCAGTAAAATCTACGAAAATGCTCTTCAGGTCTTGACTTGTGAGCACTGTGAATACTGTGGGTAACATACTGGCATGATGGTTTTCTCAGGCAGTGGTTAGAGAAACTTGATGTATTTTGGGAACAAGCCCTCAGGTCCAAACATTTTCTAATAGAACTGAATGAAGTGAAATGGCTGCTGGGAGAGAAAAAAAACCATGCCAACCCCTCCTAACCCCCAAGGTGAGAAGCTGTTTCCTTCCTCAGGTCTTCTTTGATAAGACTTTTTTTGCCTGATGGAAGAGAGAGCCATGTTGTAAACTAATACATCATGTAGACTATCAGAGTCCTGTTTTTTCTCAAGTCTGAAATACACATCTGTATTTATGCAGTGCTTAAAACCAGACAGCCATGGTGAAATGAGGAAAATGGTGCAGTTTAACTGTGTCATGAGGAGGGTGTTGTATTGTTTCAGAACTTATGGAATATGCATCAGTCTCACAGAAAGCCCTCTGGAATGAGTTTCACAATAGGATTTGGTTTCAAGAGCTGAAATTTCACCTGGAGAAGTGGAGTTTGCAGGCAAAAAGTCCACCGTTACTTCCTCTGTGTATTGTCAAAGCACATCCTGGCGTAATGAAACATTTAACAGTTAAACTACGTTTGGAGCCTCTGAAAAGAGACTGACATTTCCTTTGTCCACAGGTCCTTTCATGGCTGGATGCTCTACATGCTTTATATCCAAATTGCTATGGGAGCATAAGCACAGTGCTGAGAGGAAACTGTCACCTCCTCAAAGGTGCTCAGGGAGCAATGCACCAGCCTGGGTGAAGGGAGCACGCGGAGGTGTGAGGTGGACTCAGATCTTACGTTGAAGTACAAGGCAGGTAATGGCTGCCTATTGGCTATGATTCCTCATTGGTCATAGAAAGTAGGCATATTTTCCCAGGGGCAAAGCTGGATGCCTACACATGTGGATGAGAGCCTAGGCTTCCTTGCTGCTGGAGTCTGTTTTCAAGTTGTTTTTAATTTTAAGTCTAATTTCTTACAGCTTTTCTGACTGCACCACTTTCAGAAATTAAAATATCACAAAACACCTCAAAGTACATGCCTCAAACTTACAACAGATTTAAATTTCAGTAAATGCTAAATTTAATTTTTAAAATAAAAATCCATTAACAATGGAGAAAGGCCTCTTGGAGCTCTGCAAATGAGAAAAAGCTCTTCAGTAGAAAGAGTTTAGCATTAAGACTCTTATTTATTCAGTCTTCAGAGAGTTTGGAAGCAGATCTGAAGAGTGCCAGATGAAGTCAGCTAAATTTGCAGCTGTCTCAGTCATAATCCACACTGGGAAGTGCAGGTTAAGCCACCACCTAAAAACCGACCAGGCTGCTCCAGCCTTGGTGTACTGAAGAATAGGTGAACATATCCAGAGATAAAGGCAAAATGGTTGCACAAATTGAACAAATTCTTGCTTTAACAGGCAAAGAAAAAGTGGAGAGATATTTTCTTTTATATTTTTGTATGAGAATCTACCTATTTTCTCCTATTGAAATTTTTAGAATAAAAATGCTTATGTGGAAAGCTGGTCTAAGATTTTGCTTGAAACATTGTGAGTTTGCTAAATCCAAGGCATAGAAACTTAACAGGGTTTAGAAGCCAGTTCTTCACGCAAAGAAATAAACCAAAAATCTTTCTAAAGACTTCATTAACTCATGGAATAACTTAGATGGGAAGAGACCTTTAGCAACCCCCTGGATGCAGCACAATCCATTAGAACAGGTTACTGTGTGCCTTGTGCTATCGAAGGGTTATTGTGTCCAAGACTGGAGATCCTGCAATATCTCCAAACCTATCTTTCACCCTCAAGGTGAAAAACCTTTCTTAGTAAGGAAACCAAAATTTACATTTTTGCAAAGCATGTCCTCTTGCCTCTTTTGTGCCATACAATGACTGGGCATAAGGTCCATCCTTCTCCTCCTCCTCTCCAGGCTGAACAAACCCAGTCATCCTCTGCCATTCCCTCATATGGTCTGTGCTCCAACCCTAACTACTGCAAGAACCTTCTCTGGTCACCAGTTAGATTATGTATCTTCTTGCTTGTTCTTTATGTGGTTTCACTGTATTATCATTTAAAGGAGGTGACACCCTGGAAAGGGTGTGGGGAAATGAAGATCCACTGCTGGCTGCCAAGGGGACAACGCTCCATGCACTGCCATATTGTCAGTTGAGTTTGGACAGAGCACAGCTGGCTATGCTGTGAATTGATAGGAGGCACAACTTTTATGCCATGAAGTCCTCAGAAGCAAATTTCTTTGTGAAGACACGAAAAATATACTTTTTCAAAGGCTGAAGGAGTCCAAAGCCTTTATGTGACTTTCAGAGATGCCTTCTCCAGGCCCTCAATTTCACGTGACTGTTCCATTACCTAAGCAAAATAGCGCTTAAAATGCTTTGGCCGTGGAGAAGGCAGCACGTACAAGGATGTTCAAGCATGTTTTTGGTTTATTAGTTCTACTACAGGCACTAGAGCACATGAATGTAAGAGGAGAAACTTGCTTTATAGTAAAGAAAGAGACCTACAGCAGTGACAAGTTAATTTCCATCCTGTCATGACTCATGAGACAGCGCTGCAGTAACATTAACAAAACATCAGTTAAAGTGGTAGTAATCATTTCCATTGCTAATACTGACTCTGGCTTAACAACATTTGCAGGCTTTGTTACACTGTCATAAAATAAACAGTAATATAGAAACAAACCAGATTCATGGCTTTTGAAAGAATGGACTTTTTCTGCCCTTGACAGAATCATACCTTGTAAAGGAAGTCAGAAGTGGAGGCATGAAAACAGCTCATGAAAAATCCCAGTGAGGACTTGCACGTTCAGGCTTTCAGCAGGATTATATTCAGTGTCAGAAGGGCTGTGGCCTTTGTTTGCCAGGCACACCACAGGTGAAGACTACAGGAGTAGGACTCATTTAGTCCAAATCAACTCTGCAGTTTCCTGTACGCCACTAAAATGGCAGACTGGTAGGCACTAGTGTCCCAACAGTCAGCATTTTATTTCTTCTGTTAGACATGTTGAATTATGTTAATTTTTTCACGTTTTTTCTTGTGCTATCAATGCCCTGGTTCTTCAGCTGTGAGGAACAGCATTATCTGCCAGAGCCCGTGGCTAGATGTCCTTGTGGCTTCATATCAGACTATTCAGGATCATGCATTAAAAAAACCCCAAAGAGAACATGTTTTGACAAAAACATTGTTGCAGGAAAACACTTGCTCAGTGAAACATTGTAATGATGAAACAAAAAGGCCCCAGACCAATTATCTTAATAGTTTTGATTTAATCCTTTTGTGGAAAATGCCCAATATTATCCAGTTGCCAGGTACTGGTTTCTTGAGGTATGGATGCAGTCTTAAGACTGCATGTTCAAAATAAGGATTTAAAACATGTAATTTCATATCACAGAACAATATTTGTTAAAGTCTGTGATCCTCCACATGAGACAGAGGGCCCCCCAAAAATGGGGCCACGTCTTAGTCTTCTCCATGAAATGTCTCCTACCAGTGCAAGCTTGACTCGGTTGAAAATGGATATCTTAGTCTCTGGGAGTTTAATGGTAAATAACATCTGAGACCTAGTCCTGTCCTTTTAGTGGAGAACATGTGCAAAGGAAGCAGATAATTCTGCCTTTGTGTCCTTAGCCAGCAGTGGCTCAGAAGGCAACACACATAGCAATAGCTCATTTTCGATACAGAATTTTACTTTCAAAATGACCTTATGGCACAACTGAACTTCATATCTGCTTTTGACTTGGTTGTTACCCCCCAAGTTCAGCCGCAACCTTTCTTAAAGTGATCTCTAGTTCAGTAACATGCACATACCCAATATATTGCTCTTATGAGCCTCTCTTCCTGGTAATTCAGATGCCATGGCTCACAGAAATGTCTTGATGAAAGAGTGAGTTCACTAGAGGTAAATATGGTGCACAATTTCAGATATGTGCCTGAAGTGTCTCATTCTCATACAGAGTAAGTCACTTCAACCTTTATACTTGCCACTGCCAGGGACTGTGTTTTAAAAGGAATGTTGCATTTTGTACCAAGCGAGGTTATTTTTCAGATCAGCTAATGCTTACTGCACCACTGTATCCCATTTGTCTTTCCTCAAATCTGAAAACTCCTGTCAGACGTTCTAGTAGTCCAAACTCAGCTAGATTTGAACTACTTTAAATAGAAGTGTAATTAAAGAAGAAGATTATCCATGCTCTATTCCTGTGATTTATCAGTACTTTTAATATAATAGATGCCTTGTATTCCAAAAATCTGGGAATTAGTCCCAGGCTGCATTTTGCTTTTTAATGCCTCAATTATTTTTCTTAGTGTTTAGAAGAGTTTAACTTGGCAATGTTCAATGATCCCTATTAACGAACTTTTAAAAAGTAATAGCTTTTAGATAAAATCAGGTACTTACAGAATGATTATCTGAAGATTGAATAAGAATCCAACTTAAAATCAGGACACTTTCCTTAAATTTTCATTCATTGATGGTTTTTCATATGAGGTTCTGTAGAATCACTACAGATGTACAGCATCTTCATCACATGTACAGCAAAGCCTACACGGAAGAGGCTTCTGTAAATGGCTCTCAGTAGTAATACAAAGTATTGTGAAATTAACCCATATCTCTGCAAAGAAGTGGAACACATCTTTGTAATCCACTTCTGACCAACAATTTATATATTTAAAAAAAAAATATTACAGGTTACTTTACTTGTTTAATATGCTTGTAATGCATATAAAATTCAAAATTAAGATGTATCACTAAAAAAATTTTCTGGCACCTTGGCAGACATTTTAGAACTCTCCTTTTGCTCGGGTGTCAGGGTTTGTTCCCTGTGAGTACTCTGTGTGTGGTATAGGGTAGCACTGGAGAGCCTCATACCCTGCCAGAGGCACCAACCCTGAATATTGGCTCCCAGGTCACCAGTTACCTACGACAGGATGAAAATCTATTAGATCTGTTCATTGCTGTTCTATTGTCCCACCCAACACTGTGTGAGCCCTGTACCCTCTGGTTCTGCTGTCTCATGGTGCTGGGTACCACTAGGGAAATGCTCCCACATCTTGAGCCTCAAGAGTCAGGGATTTTCTGGCTAGATTTCTTTTTCCGCACTCTTGATCTAGTACTAACATGATAATTTACAGGACAGCAGCTAATAAATAGAGAAGCTACTATTCTGGTTGCACAGTTTCTTGGTTGCTGCTGGTGCCCAGTGATTGATGTGGATATTTATAGATTAATACCTCCATACTATAGGTTTAACCCTGTACAAGGGGTTGAAGAGCATTCCCAAAGAAGCAGACTGGAAGCAGACTCAGACTGCCTGCACAAGTATAGAAAAAAGTCACAAGTTGTATTGTAAATTATGTCCTAATACTTTCCTCTGACTTTAAGAACTCTTGATTGCTCCTTAGTTCCTCAGTTTGAGACCCCCAGGTTATACTTTTTAATTGTCCTGCAAAACCACCCTTTGAACTCTTGCTGAGAAGAAATTAAGCTGCTCATATTTTCAGTGGTGTCCAGAGTCAGTGCCTGACCTCACCTGGTGTAGGCAGCATCACAAATATATGATGTGCAGTGTGAAAGTCTAGGTGAGCCTGCTTTGGTTGCACAGTGCCATTCCTAGCAAAGCAGGCATGTTGGTTGCATATGCTGGTGAGATCGGGGTAACCACACCAAATCTCTTTCAGCCAAACACCATCAAGCACAGATTTTTTTCCATTAGCACAATCTCCTTTGTCTGAGACCTACTTCCAACCTACGTGTAGTGCCTTCATCTTTCAAGGCCAAACTTGGCTTCTCCCCACATTCCTGGTCAACTCCACATCTTTCAGGCTCTTTCCCCTTCTCCATCTGCTGTGAATGGGCTTGTTTCTCACTTTCTTTTTTTACTGTTGCCTCCTTCCTTGCCACATGTAGTTTGTGCTATACCAGTGACACACCCAGTTTCATCTCTGATTACATGTCTCTCTTCTTTTCTGCCAGTGCTGATGTTGAGGCCAAGTAGTTGCAGTGTGGAGGCAAAGGAATGTGTCTCATCCCACACAGACCTCAGCGGGGGCTGTGCATTGCCACAGACAGGTACTACAGCCTCAGAGAGAACAGCAGAGCCATTGCCACAAAACAGCAGGTCTCCATCAGCCCCAACTTCTCTTACCTAATTCATGAGATACTGTATGAGAGAGTCTGAATCCTCCTATGCTGGAGGACCACATTGACAGGTATGTTCTTGGCTGGCACACAAGAAGGGTCACAGATCTTTTATCAAGCCTTGCAGGAGCTTGGACTGGGGCTAAGTGATGCCTCTGAACTCATGCAAGGGAGAAGAGAGTTTAGACATTCCCACAGTTGCTCAAATAGCAGCTGCACAGAAAGGATTGTGTAATTTTGTGCTTTTGACAGGCAGAGAGCAGCCTGTGAGGATTGCTTGGGCACAGAGTGCTACACTGGCAGCACCTTTGCTTTTAAGGACAACAGGTGATGAGGAAGAGCCTCATTGCTTTTCTTAGCAAACGCATATGGTGCTCTGTCTTTTGTAACAGAGTCATGGTCAGACACAGCAGCACTTGGCAAAGGAATTGTGATGAAGTATTCTTGCTGGAAATGCTGATAAATGTTTTCTGAGAAACATTTTGGTCACTGTGTGATGTATGGCAACAAGCAAGGCTGGGTGGATCTGAAGGGGTAAATGAAAGGTCTGGCAGAGGATTATATAATCACCTGTGTTCCAGGAAAAACCCCAACATGTGGAGGATATGATGTTTAGCATAAGTTTGTGATTCTGGAATTGTTTCTGAATATGGAATTGTCCCCGATCAAATATGGGAAGTGTTTCTCCGAGTGCAAAGTGCATGGTGAAGTCCTTAAAGACTAGGAAACAATGCCACATCCATTCTCAGTGTGATGGTGGACACTCAAGGCCCCCAGGTCATCTCCCAGCATGTGGAGCTTGACAATTGAAAGAGCTTTGATTTATGCTAGGAGAGGCCAGGCATCTGCAAGGAATTTTGGAAGTTTTGGAAGCTTTTCAAAGGAAGAGAGTTTTTCTTCCTTTTGAATAAAACTTTAGGTCCTCTTAAAAGTTAAGTTGTTAGCAAATAAATAAGCGTATTTTAGCCAAACCTAGTGCTACACATGAATGTCATCACAATGTATTATACAGGGCACAAGTTTTAGAGGAACACAGTGCATTTATTGAAATACAACAGGAGACATTTGCCTTGAATAAAGCCCCTAAAACCTCAGAAGGTCCTTTGAAATGTTGTACTTTGTTCTGCTAGTTAATTTGTCACTGCAGAAGTCTGTCTCTCAGGGGCTTTTCGTTCCTTTTCTATTATACAGAGAGAATTTTTCCATTGACTGAAACAGAGATATCATGTAATTTCTGACAGCCACTATCCAAAAACTGCATCCTAGAAAAATTATGTCTGTGAATGACTTCACCAAAGCACACCATTCCTGTGGATGTGGGTTCTTGAGCCAGCTCTGAAATCTATTGCCAGGGCTACACAAGTAAGTTTAGCTCCAGTATTGTCAACTGTTTGGGTTTTATCATCTTGTCTGATGTTCTGCTAAATGCATCAGCCCCTGGGGCTGGTAGATTATGTAAGAATCTTTGCTTTTATTACAAAATAAAGTTCAATTTCCATTTTTTGCGGAAGAATTTAGGAATGTGACCATTAATAGTGCAGACAATGCAAGGTTACTAACCCCCACAACTCTCATTTTTAAGCCAACTACGATTTTTTTGAGATCTGACTTATGATTTTTGAATGCCTGAGGGACACTAGTCTATTTTCAAAAACACAACTATTCTTCAGTTTTTCAGCTTGTTATCTTATTTCCTCAGCCTGACAGAATTGCCTAATTCAGGGATTTTTTTTTCTGGATGTTTTGAACACTGTAGCTCTGTAATACATTTCTGACATTCCAGAAGCAAACCCCCAGGGAGCCTCTGTCATGCATGTCATGCGTCTGTTGTTGGAAGTGCCTTGACAAGTGTGATACCACATATTAATAGATCCAAAATCATGCTTGTCCACAAAAAACTCCCAAACAACCAAAAAAAAAAAAAAACAACCAAAACCAAAACCCAGAAGCAAACAAAATAACAAAAAAACCCCAAAATAACAACAACAACAACAAAAATCCAAACAAGAAAACCCCCAACAAAACAGTAATTTCCAGATATGGAATGTCACCTTTGACATCTTGCTGTATGACACTTTCTTCAGGATGTAAATTTCGTCAGGGAAGGCAGATATTCTTCCTTTTGCCATGTCTGAAAGCAGACACGTAACTGCTGTGAAGTTGCAACATGTGTTTGTGTTTGCACCATGACTTTGTGCAGCCATCCCACGTGCTTTTATCACTTTACAGGTGCAGTTGGTTCCTGCTTTTTCTGGCCCAGTATCTGGGGAGATAAAGTTATGCATTACCCAGACACGTGATCTCATTCCCCTGGGAGGAATCCTGGAAGAAATGCATCCCTTGATAATGCTGGTGAGTGACGTTGCCTCTTGCATGACTGTGCAAGGCTTTTCCTTGCTCACAGGAGGCAAAGGAGAGAACTGAGTGGGAAGAAGACAATGCCTCCACTAAAGTGTAGCTGAATTTTTGTGCTATAGCTCTGAAGAAAGAGGATAGGCAACAGTATTTTAGAGGAGTTTACTGGGATAAGCACACGGCCTGGGACCAGATGGCATTCGTGACAGCAGCTACCAGAAGCAGGGCTGTGGTTTCTACATGAGAGCTGTAGGCAGCTGCCTAATAACTGCCCAGCTCACCTGGGTGAAGAAAGGAAAGTGATGATTGTTTGTGAAAGGCCTGTCCAGAGTACTCCTGTTGGTGTGAAAAGCACACTGGCATGAATGGGGACAGCAGCTCTGGGCCCATGCAAGCTGAGGAAGGGCCAAACATTCAGATATCCCAAAGACATTTTGTTTGGTCTAGACTAAAATTCTAGGCTCTCTTAGAAAGAGGGTTCCCGACTTTGGCTGGATGTTGTAACTCTATATATACCTGTAGATTGCAGTAGTAGACGGTCCCAGTGCTAGAAGATCAAGGTGCATACTATTCAGTGGCTTATGAGCTCTTTGATGCAGTTTTGGGCTAGGTTGAAACAATGCTTAGAGATGGCTTGCATTTTAGAATGGGCCCTTTGCCAGAAGGTGGTCAGAAGGCTGTCCACCTCAAGTGGTTCAATAGCACAGATGTAGGCTGGTGGGTGGTGGTTGCTGTTACAAAGCCTTCTCATCCTGACCTGGGTAAAAAACCCTGCATTTTGCCTCATACATGGTACATTATAAAAAGTTACAGGAGTTATAGAATATTCTGTGTTGGAAGGGACACACAGAGATCATCAAGTCCAAATGTTAAGTGAATGGCCTGCATGAGGATCAAAACCACAACCATGGCATTATTGGCACCATGCTCGAACAAAGTGAGCAATTCAGACTTTTAACAGGAACTTTATACTCAAAATGAAGAATCTGGCTTCTGCCCTGATTTATCAAGTAGGAAGATAGATCCACTGAAGTTTTAATGTAGATTCCACATAGTTTCTGTGTCACAAGTCTTCACAGAGTCTGGATTTAAAATGTGTCCATGGGCTAAACAACCTCTTTTTCAGCTGAAGGTAGGGTGAGAGAGAGAGTAGTTCACAGAGCAGAGCAGCTGCACAGGGGAACTCTGATGTGCAGATAAGACAAAGAGCTGAGTTGTCAGTGATACTAATCAAATATGAAGTTCACAAGGAAAGGCAAACTGGCATAGCTTCACTATTGCCAAGGGAATGATAACAGTTTACACCACTTGGAAATTTGCAGACATTTTGCTGAAATTCAAGTCCATCCTGCTTTTTCTGTCTTGCATCTCCAACTATCTCGTCAGCACCATTAGAAACTGAGCTGCTGGTGTCAATGAAAGTGGCATTTCCATCTCCTAAGAGAGGAGTGGGTCTCCATGCCTACCTCATGGACATTCCCTGTGTCTCTAGATGGCTGGGGAAGACTCATGAAGTTGGAATGCAATGATCCATTCCTTGATGTAGGACAGAGGGGGCTGCAGGGCACAGGTGATTGCATCCTGTGGAGCTGTGTGGCCTGACCAAGCAGTATGGATGACTCTGCAGTTTGACAGCCTAGTCTGCAACCACACAAGGATCCTACCATGGAAAAGCCCCGCCTGCTCCAGACATGCAGGCAGGCACTGCTCAGCAGCTGCAGTGCATTGAACTGGTGTTGAGCAGGGGGAAATCCACCCCTGCTGCATGCCTGTTGCAATGGTCAGAGGAGATGAATTTGGCCCAGTGGATTTTTTTGTTCTAGATGCTCCAGAGCTGGTACTTCAGAGAACTCAGATAAAAAAGGCAAATGCTATGAAAACGCCCAAGACAAAAGCTTTCCGCAGAAGCCGTGACTGGAAGAATTGACTGATTAGCCTGTAAGCTATTTTGGGGGCTGAAACTCAGTGCTACTTGCCAAGTATGATTTCTGAGACAAGATGAAACCTCTGCCACTGCTGCAAATATGCTCAGGCATCTTACTACTCCTGGGGAACATCTACATCTCTGAGCCCATGCAGGTTTTCCTAACGTGACTCTCTGCCCACAGCAAATCTGCCATTAGTGAGGGAAGAAGGTTCAAGGTGGAGACGTGCCAAAGCAGTTACCAGAACCCCTCTCTCCATCCAGAGTGGGGGGGATAAAAGGGAGGGAGGGAAGTGAAAGGCCCTCACCCAGGCTAACATCCCTCTCTAGCTGCCATCTGGGGACAAAATGTCCCCAGGTGTATGTAGGAGAAATCACTGCCACTCGGCAACAGTAGCTAGTGCCCTTGGAAAGGGCTCTGCCTTCTGAGTCTTAGCTTCTTGCAGAGTTACCCAAAATGGCTTCTGCCCTGTGCAATTTTCTAGTGAAATTGTTTTGCTTTAGTTAGGACAAGACAATTTCAGTTTAGGTGCAAACCCTTGACCCCATCTGTAATATCTACTGACCAGCTGTACAGCTGATGCACAATTAATTAGTTACTCACAATATAGTAAATGGCAGAAGCCCATCCTACACACCAGGGCTGTAGGGGTAGGCTCACAAACTGCAAACATTGCCCTCGCTTTAAACATATTTAATGATGCTACATTGACAACATTCAGGGACAGGACCCTCAGGTCGAGTCCAATGAAGTTAAAGGACTAATGTTGTGGATATGCCAGTGTTTTGTATCAGGTTTTCTATTTTCTAGTTCTTTCTCAACATTAAACAAACCTAAGGAAGATCGCAGTGCTAATAAATATGGGACAGAAAAGCATAACATCTCATCCATTGTCATAAAGGCCACCTGCTATGCAGAACCTGCTGAAGGTTCTCACTGTCAAGCTTTCTTCCCTAGGCTTATAGGGCATGTGCAAACTCCCATACCTATCCCCGTCTTTTGTAGCATCTTATGGACTCCTAAACACCCTCTCACTCTGTGTGCCTCAGATGCTTTTTTTTGCTGGACTATTAAATCTGCATAAGGACACAGAACCTCACTGTGGTTCCTGCAGAAAGCACTCTCCTGGTTGCAGTCCCCCTGCAGGGGCCTATTGTCCATGGGGAATTGTGTGTTGCTAAGGATGTTTTCTTGAGGCTTCTGTCTTTGGTTCTCCTCCCATTTCTTCCTTCACATCATCTGCATATCACTTTTGCAGTGTTTGCTCTTAAATGTGCTGAATGTGTCAGATGCATCTTTGGGCCATGATTTGCCATGGGATTAAGGAGATGTACTCACATATACTGCTGTGCTGATTAATTGTGCTCCCAGATAATACACAGCAATGTTTAAATAGCTGCCAATGTGACTGCTGTAGCAGGTAGATATTGAAATGATCCAAAACACCGTAGCCAAGAATGCCTCATTGAGTGAAGCTCACACTGGGACCTGATCTCTGCTGTGCAAGCCTCTCTCTGACTGGGATGTCACCAAGGATTATGGCTTCAAATGAGCAGCAGGTGAACTCTAAGTAAAAAAGATCACAGGCAACATTCTGCTCTCAGTTACACTCCATTGACGTCAATGGGGTTGCCTGAGGTGAGCTCAGAGCAGAATTTAATTTCATGTTTTTCATATGTATAGTCAAAGCCCCCCAAAATTACTTTCAAGATACAGCATAGTGTCTAAAAACTCCTCAGCTACACATGCTGTAAAGTTCTTCTTTCTATCAGAGCAACAGGAAAAAGCTATCTTGTCGGAAAAGGAGGGTGGAGCTGTTTCACATGCTGCTGCACGCTTGCCCACATTCAGTGAAAGGAAAGGGTATAGGATGCCCCTGGGACCTCTGTGTTGCACACCTCCTGCAGCCACTCATGGCAACCTGCCATCAGCTGGCAGGATGCAGCAGCTCCATTTCAAGTGTCCTGTTCCACTGGCAGACAAGCCATTGCATGGGTGCAGGTACTTATGAAACTTGAGTGTTTCCTCATATCACACCCCTATGTTGTAACACCTCTTGGATCCCAGCTGGCTGCAGAGAGATGCTGTGAGTTTCAGAGATGTCATAGTGATGGGAGGAAAAGATATTTACAGGTTTATGATTCTGTGATCACTCAGGACAGTTGATTTCTACACTGTGTACACGACCACAATCTTCCACTTGAAGCCAGCTGTGCTAGAGGTTGTATGTTTGAAACCAAAACAAACATGTTCACTTTTGGCATGCCTATAAACTCCCACTGCTTGTCTTTTGCTCCTCCACAATCTAAAGCTGAAATCAAGAGCAGAAAAGAATGACATACAAAACCTGAACACTGAAAATTTATCGATCTGACACATGAAATATCATATGTGTTTATTTCATTGTGCTTTTCTTTGGTTTTAGCTTTGATTGTTTCAAATAGATGCTGACAATAATTAAAATATTACTCACAGGAGATCTGATATGAAATAGCCAGATTTTATTTTGTAGTGACTGTATTTTTTTTTTTTTTTGCAGTAATTGCCAATATTACTGTCAGATCAAGCTGAGGTTTTATTTACTTCTTGCTGAGAGCGAGATATTACAAGGTGCAATATTCTGGGATGAAAATGAATGGGATATATTAAATCCCCAATGTATTCCTGTTGTGAAGCACCTCCTTATTTCTGCAAAAAGGTATCCCATAGGTAGATGCTCTCCTTCGTGTGGCTCCCATGGGCTGGATCTCCCAGGAGAGAAATTAGCTTTATATATTATGAAATAATTGCATTCAGCTCACCCTCTGTGCTGTATATACTGTGCACAGCTAGCTAGGTGCATGACAAGGGTTATTTCTCCTTCTTTACAGTGTTTACATTATTTCACCACACTAATTACATCCCATAACCCTACATAATTTTGCTCACCACAAAACATAGTAGGGCATCTTAGATTGTTCTTAGTCAGTACTGTCAGATGCTGTGAGCTGAAAAATTATAGGGAAGTTTACAGCAAGATGATAGCAAGAAATTATTGCAAATTTTAGGTTTCCCAATTGCCACAAAATCTCAAGAGAATAAAAGAGGATTATTTTAAATTCAGGCATCAGAGCTTAGTAAGTGTTAAAATATTAGTAGGAGACCAGAGATTGGTCCAGATGGCTGAGGGTAGAGGCCAAGCCAAGAGTGTCTGAAACCCTCAAATTTAAACGCTAAATGGGGCTTTGGGAAGGGCCTGTGTTTCTTAAAGGACTTTAGAGAAAAGCCTTTCTTTCATCTTGACAATTAAAAAATCAAAACACTAAACAAAAAACATCAAGTGCAGGGTAAAGAACAGCAGTACAGCTTATTCCTTTACGTGTTACGCTGAGTACAGCGTTTGCTGCTCTGACACAAGCAACAACAGTTTCTGGCCACATGTGTGTTGGAGGTTGGGTTGAATCCCTTGGAGCTGATGGCTACATGAGCTGCTTTGATTCAGGATCTCTGTAAAGAAGTGACTTGCAGTGTGTAATAAGAGAACTAAAAGGATGTTTATCTCCTCCCCTAATGCTGGCATGCATTGTCAAAGATGCTTTTTCCATGCCAGACACCCAGGAGCTTGTCCTGCCTGTAGGTACTGCTGGCAAGGTGGGCAGGGCGGAGTGGGAAAACTGGTGTGACCATAACTCTATGACAATGTGACCTTGATTCATTTCTGTGTAGAAAGGCTCATGTGCAGCCCCAAAACAGGTTTCAATGTCAAATGTTTTGTGAGGATGCCTCTAAGAGGCCAGCAGCTTTGAGGCAGGAGGCAGCAAGGGTGCATCAGGCATCAGATTAGTGCATGCATCCTTCTGAAGGGAAGACCACACAGTGCATCCTTTTCATCTCTCTGCTGGCTGGAAGAGGCTTGGAGCCATGACATGGCAGCTTGGGATTTGAAAACCACTTGTCTTCTGTGTCTGTACACATCTGCTATCTTGGCAGGTTGGGGCATGCTCATTTTCTGGCTTTCCTTCAGCAATACACAAACAATCTAGGAAGTTCTTGGAAAGCACTGATGGCAACTTTTTCATTCAAGAGGTGGAGAGGCCAATGACAAAGGGTGTAGTGTTACACCTCATGCCAACAACAAATCTTTGAAAGGTTGTGGTGGCCAGGAAAGGTGCCTGAGAGCTGGAAGAAAGCAAATGTCACCCAGTTAAAGGGCAAGAAGGAGGATCCAGGGATCTATAGGCATGTCAGCCTCACCTCAATCTGAGGTCAGGCAAGTGAATCACTACTCAGGCTGGGTTAGTGCTGACTTGGACTGTTTCAGTGTGAATCACCAGATGCTTGGGTGATTAGGGCCACTGCCAAAGCAATTTCATTAAGTCTCTCTATAGGATGATTTTGTTCTTTGTCTGGGCAGTTTCTGCTGGAAATACCTGTCCTAGCCTGTCTACTTGGACGAACATCTAGGACTACCTAGAGAGAAGACATCCCAGAGGGTCATATGGGAGTAAAGGCAGTTTTCAAATAATTCAGTGGTTGAATTATGTCACATTAGCATGAAAAATTGTCAGCCTCCAGCAGAATACTTGGAAGAAGGAGGGAGGTGTACAGAGGTGTACAGAAAAAAGGTCCAGAATGGTTCTGCCCTGCAAACAGTTTCCACTCATGATAGTGGTGAGATGCCAAGCAATTAATTGACTGCAAGACAATTATCTCTTCTGCTAACTGTAACAAATTACTACTTTCTTTGTATTTATGCATTTATTTCAAAACACTGTATTTGTCACTTCACAAACAGTTTGCAGAGGAAAAAAATGGTAGCTAGGTGAATGAACACTCCACACTTTGTCTTGTGTACTGAACTTCATGAACTGACTTCTTTGGAGTGTTTGAAGTGCAGAGGGACAAGCAAAAATCTGTGGGAACAAAGCTTCACCTGCAACGTCTGAAAGCTGGGGCCTGGACTTCTCATTATTGTGTAGGCTGCTGGGACATCATCTCAGCAGAAGCCTTGGGTCATGACTCTAAGTAACAACAGATGAAAATACAATTATCTGTAAACTGCATGCATCTCAGCTTTGTTAGGAAAAGCCCTAAACACAACAGTCAACAAGCAACAAACTCATGAGTAAAAATTAAAGACACATTTTTCTTTTATGAGGTAAACCTGGAAAATACTCGGAATCAAAGGAGGTTTGGTGTTACCAGCATTTGATTTTCACTGAATTTCACTGAGAAATCATAGAAACATCTTTCCATGATGGGCACAGATGACCACCAGCTCCCCATATATATTGTATGTTAGTTGTGTGGCACGTGTAGCTGGAGGTTGTGCACCTTTGCCCATGTGTCCTCTCTACTCTCCTTTACTGAGTAAATCTACATCCTTTCAGTTTAAAGCAGTGGAGCTCATTATGGTTCTCAGTAAAAATATGTGAAGTAGAAGAAATTAAAAATTAAGAGTACTTTGGTAATCCCCAAAATGCAAGGCATTATTAGCATTTAACAGCCATTGCTGGCAGTGTAATTTCTGAATGCTGCAGTTGGCAAATAAAAGAGAAATAATATTTTCTGCACTCATATGGATAGTGCAGTTTCAAAGCCCTTGTAACACATTCCAAACAAGAATCCAGCAAAGCAAAAGTCTTTGGCCAAGTCCCTCCATGAATAGAATTTTACCCTAAAAATCCAAGTCATGTTTCTATGGAGCATTTTAATTTGATATGTCTGGATTTAAACAAAAGAAGTACTTGTAAGTTCAGCCATGAATCAGTATTTCTCTGTTCCCTGGTAGGATTATTGTTGTTTCACCATCATCTTCTTGTTTTGCTTTGTCGTCATTGTTAGCTCCAGAATTTTTGGAATATCTTTAACATCTTCTGTGACTGTTTCTGCCTTTATTCATCTTCAGAGAAACATTTGTCTAGAGATCATCTTTCTTAATCAACAATGGCATGTCCCCAAAGTAACATTGCTATTATAAAGCTATGCCAAACCATTGGGATTCAGACATTCCCAGCACTGGTCAGTTTTACTCCATTTGCTTCTCAGAAGAAGCACTGCTGAGCCATGTATGTTCATTGCAGAAATGACTGTTAAGAATCCATTTAAGTCAAGAGTTTCAGCAAATAAAGGAAATTCCAGAGATCTCAAAGTACCTTTTACTGTGATATGTTATGACTGCACATTCTCTTTCCTCAAACCATGTAGTTTAGTGCAAAGCTCTTGTCCACTCTGCTGATAAAATGATGAAAAGTATGCGGAGCCATGTTCCAAGAGGATGACCATCAATTAGGTTCTTCCTGGACTGATTATTCATCTTTTTCCCTGCTCATGCAGATATTGCCCCCACATCAGCCTTTCCACAGTGGTAAGCCTCTTTGCTCTTCATATAAATATTTATGTTGGAAAAAACAGGCAGTACAAATTACTTGACATTTTGGAAAATATAACGTAGGCCTTTGCGGTAGGATGGGGCAAGACAGAGTGAGTCAGGAGATCTTGATTCTGATGTTTCCTTAAGTCTTCCTAGAAAATTAGTGTTGGTTGTCTGTCCTTCATCTTAGGCAGACACCTGGTGGTTAACAAGATATTTCTGGAGATTAAACCCCACTGTCATATTTCCCTACAGAAAGGCACTTTTAGTGACCAATACCGACCTCTTCTGCTCCAGCAAATGCATCTGTTAAGAAAAGAAATACTATCAGCTGGGCAACAGGTGGCATATTGCAGCCAATCTTGAAAGGTTATAATAAGAGGGAGTGTGTATCAGCGAGAGGAGAAAAACTGGAAAAGAGGGGGACTAAGATGAAGGAAAAGGCAGTGGCAAGCATTTTTTCCTACTACTGCACTTACAGTGTGCTGGAATACAGGTCTGGTGACTTTGCAACACTGGGGTAGGGTACTGCCCTGAAAATGCATTTGACCACTGTACTGTTCTCTGTTTGCTTAGAAGGAATTCAGAAGGGATTTGCTTTCTCTTGTTTCATGAGCCCCACGCTTTCACACTGACCAAAGTGGATACACACCAGTTGGCCACGTCCATCACCACCACTGGGTGGGAGAATTCCTGATTATACTTAGATCCCTCAGACCCCACTCTGTCACTCGCAGAGCAGCTCTGCTTGCACACCGCTTCCGAAATGCAGCTGGCTGGGAAGTCTGCACGCCTTGCCTGAAGGAGCTGGATGCCTTCTGGATCAAACATGAATGACCTGCTGAAGGTGCCCCTGGTGCACGTCCTCACCCTGGCAGCCATCAGCTTGGCTGAGACACTTCTGAAAGGTTTGCTTTTTGCCTGCTCTTCTTCTGCCATTAGCTGAAGGAGGTTTTGCAAAGGGGAAGGTGTCTCTGTTAAACAGTGGGGTGGGTGGTGCCGTAGCGTTCCCAAAAAAGACAAAAATGGTCTGCTTTCAATAGTCGCTTCTCTGCTTTTAGAAGGATAGCAGTGAAAATATTCTCACGTTTGTGTTTGGAATTGAAGGTTGTTTGTGAAGAGCACATAGTCCATTGTAATAGGCAGGCGAGACCTTTAGGTTCAGCCTGGGTGGGATGTAAATTTCTCATGTGAAAGGAAGCTCAGAAGTGTTAATGGCTGGTAGCACCAGTTGCTGCAGAGCCCTAGATTTGTTGTGTTCAGCACACTTATCTAGGTTTGTAAGTATGTAAAGCTTCAAAATAAATAAATATCTACAATGTCTTTACAAAGAATATGTATATAAGTATGAATAGGCACTGTTTGCTATTGCATATAACATAAAAGTTATCATACTTTCTTCCTATCTTGTGTGCACACATACGTATGGGCATATGCTCACATACTTTTAGCTAACAAGGGAATTGGTAAAAAAATCTGTTTAGAAAAGCCTTTGAGGTACAAAATACAGCCATGGCACCGCCCATTCCAGACATACCTTTTGGTAAACCTGCAGGCAACAATTTTTTGCTGAACGGTGATGGTCTGATGCAATTCAACGCTTACTAGACACTTTGCAGCTTCAGGAAAACAAAATGAAGTCTTAAGGGCAATGCCAGTATTCACATGTTAGGCCAACATTGCTGTTCTTGCAGGGCTATGCTTTTATAGTTGTCAGTCAAGTTATTCCCAAAACGAAAAAAAAGACATAACAGATCTTCCTTATAAAAATGTTTTGAAATAAAAATGTTAGTATTCTCCTAAGGCAGTAAAGTAAATTTGTGAACTTTACACTTTTTGAATGTTGTGGTAAGATAAGTGGCATTGGAGAGACAAGAAAAACAAAGAGGATAGGGATAGATTTTTTTCTGGTGTCACAGTGTAATGAACAGATACATTCCCTTTTCTAGGACATCACAGCTGAGCTGTTTTTTACCATAGGAACTGCAGTTTCTCCAGGTGTCCTCAAAGTTGCAGAGGGACTGGTTCTGTTTTCTGCATTGTTTTGTTTGCCTGGTTGGTCTGGTTTCAAAGGTGTGGATCCAAATCCAAAGCCAAGACGTTTAGAAGCTTCTGGTGGGCTAGGGATAGAAGGGGATTTGGCTTTCTCATGGTCCCGTGACCTGCCTTGGGTCATTTTTCTATCTCGGGAAACTACAGCTGATGTCCAGAAAAATGGCACCTGTGTGGCTTTACACATACATAAATTAATTTATTTTCAATGTATTTAAAGCAATAAAAAGCAAAATAAGGATACCTTAAAAATATCAAAAAGCCCCAGTATATGCACATGGAAAGGCCTGGCTCCATTTCTATGTGATGAGAGATATGTCTGTACATCGTTCTGACTTTATCTTCCTATGTTAAAATATGGTAATGGACGCATCATAAGTTTAGAGTGCTTTCTTGAGAAAACATGGACTGACACCTGCACTGAAGCTGTTTGGATGGCTTTTAAATGTAAGTACCATCCCAGCCATTTTGGGACTCAATTGCCGCCTCACAAAATGACAGCATGTCCCACTGCCCACTGTCCTTACTTGGGTTAAATATCACAAAGGTGAAAAGAGCATATGAGAAAATTTTATGTCCCTGTTGCTGTCATGGTCGCTCTCTGAGGATGTAGAATTTGGGGAGGCAGCTTTAAAATAATTTCTTTTCCAGTTACTGTCGCGCTGTGAATTTGGATGCTATTTTCTTGCAAGCATGAGGCTTGATTCTGCCCAAAAATCTGTATGCTGGTTTTCAAAAGGTACCAGTCAGACCATGTCTAGGCAATATTCTGTCATCTATTGAATAAAAGGCACACTTAAAAGTATGTAACTGTTTCTAGAAAATTTATTTAATATAGCAACCTGACAGGTCTTGTTTGCCTGAAGAGCAAAATACCGTCATTACGCATAGCAGCTCTTGGTATAAATGTAACTTTATTACTTGTGGGAGTGGCCGTGTTTATCATTACAACAGTTATAAAACTGGTTGTTTTGAATTATTGTTACTGTAAAAATTTACATTTCTCAGGGTTAGAAAACATCCTTCCAGAGATCAAGGAATGTGGACAACAGCAACAAAAACATACTGTATAAAATTAGATTGCAAAACTCTGGGGTTAATGCCATTAAACCCCAATAAACTCTGTCACGACATAGCAATGTCTCTTTTAAATTTGACAGGATAACCATTGGTGGGGGTTATTCTCCTAAGACAACCTTCAGTAGAAGCAAAATGAAGACTTTATAGAAGTCTTCCATTTAGTTTCACTGGCATGGGATTCATCTGGGGAGCAATACAGGTGATTATTTCTGTTTAATGTGACCCAGAATGACCTAATAAAGTGATGCATGATACAATTTGAGGCAGTAATCCTGAACAATGGATTCATCACATACTTGTTCTAATTGAAGTTTCA
Source organism: Leptocoma aspasia (assembly GCA_013399835.1). Lineage (NCBI taxonomy): Eukaryota > Metazoa > Chordata > Aves > Passeriformes > Nectariniidae > Leptocoma > Leptocoma aspasia. The sequence continues at coordinate 46,736 of VXAX01003087.1, forward strand.
TCATATGATCTTTAGAGCTATCTGAGATGTAGTTTTGAGATTTACAGAAGTATAGTCGTTGTTAATCAATGATACAATCCAAAGTCATATAATCTAGAAATATTATTGAGGCAGATTCATGTGATGCTGACAATTCTGTGTCTCTGAAACTTCTGCAGGCCTGCTAAGGTTTTTCTTCCCAAGGGAAACTTCTCAGTTTCCCAGGAGAGATTTTGTAAACAATATCTGTAAACTGTATTTCTTTCTCAAAACAGCAGGTGGTATTTTTCTACCCTGTTCTCACAACAATAGAAAAAAGTTAGTTTTCTCTCACTTAACCATTGGTAATAGAGGACTTGTCATTGTGAGCAACCAATAAGATGTAATATTAGTGAAACACATTATAAAAAGTGTTCTATTTGCATTAAAAAATAAGCCAAAAGCCTTAAGCCTTCTGATATCATGGACCCTTCTCAATAAAGCCTTCTGATTCCAACCTTCTGAAGATGGAGTCTCTGTCTTTGCTCGTGGGCAACAATGACAGATTAATTCTAATGAAATGTCAAGAGCGTTTAGAGTTTTACATAAACCTGGTAGTGGAAGCTGATCCTTTCTTCCTCTAGCTTCATGCCAGCAGAAGTCCAAAGACATTCTAATTTTGACTTCCATGTAAATTGAAAAAGGATTAAGGTATTGACTTTCTATTATTCTCAGTCACTTATATCTGAATATCTTCTCTTTTGCCCATTCCTTAGGGAGGGAAGGGTAAAACAGATATAGTTTATTTTTTGCCTGAATTTGAATCTCATTGTACTAAGGAGGGCCGGTAGATACGCAGCAGTTGGGATTCTCTGTGAAAAAATAATGGGCCAGATACTGCTGCACTCAGTGAGGAACAGGAAGACTCCTGAATCCATTATATATTTTCAAGGTAGTGTTTCGGGAATATGGCAAAAACTAGTTGATCTCAGCACAGTTATCAGTGAAATCCAGTCCAACCAATATGGATATGTGTCTCTTGCAGCCATGGATCAAGACAATCACATATTTTTGGAGGCAGTGGCTGCAATACCATGAGCAGGGAAAGCAAGTGGTTAGGCTTATGCTTTGATCCCTTCCAGCTGTGCTTCAAGTCTTTCACCAAAGCAATGGCAAATGTTTCTAAAGATACATTCAAGTAATGTATGACAAGAGGTCTGTGATAACAAGCATTCGACATAGCCATTCAACTTCTAACCCTCATGCTACTTGGTTAGGAACTGTGAGTAAAAGAGAATGTGTTCTAGTAATGACACAAATCTAAATGACCTGAATTGTCTTTGTGAGCCTGGCTTAGAAAAATATAGTGCTATATATTGGATTTAGTGTTTGCATATAACGGGTTTTTTTTTGTTGTTTGTTTTTTAAAGATAAATAGTTGAGTGAATAAATCCTATAATAATGACAAAAAAGCTCAGATCTCATGCACTAATAAGGAGGCACTCGTCTCACTCCAGGGCCAGGTCAGCTTGCCTACAACTTGTGTGCTGCCCCTTGCACTTCCAGCCTATGCAACACCACCCTTGTAGCGGTGGGACAGCCTCACCTGTATGAGCAGTATGCTCACCTGTTCCTGTGAGTCTTGAGGAGGTGGGTCAAAACACAGGATGCACTGACCTTGTTGGAGCTTGGTTTGCTCTGTTTTGCATCTTATGGAGAGACCTGTAGGGGAAAAGCCCTTGAGTGACCCTGCAGGGACATGGCCCCCTCCACCAAAGGTGTTTGGCAGACTATGTAACTCTCTCCAGTAGGCACCAGAAGGTGTTCTCATTTTCTCTTGTTCACACAGCTCCCTTGATCAGCACTCCTCTGGAAACAGTGGATGCCCTGGTAGAAGATGTTGCCAAGTTTGTCTGTGTAGTGGAGTCATATCCTGAGCCGGAGATTACATGGACACGCAACAGCATTCCCATCAGGTAGGGAGCAGCCCCAGCCCTCATCAGCACCTTCTGCCAAAATTGGCAGTGCTTCCTTTCGTGATACAGGAGATATCTGGAAATATAAAAATGGGTCTGTGGCAGGAGAGGAAATGAGTGGCTGTAATTGTATAGGATTCTGTATGTCTGAGGGAGTGGTAAGAACACTTGGGGGTTGCTCTCACACCTTCATACACTTGAGCTTGCAGAGAGTTGGTTTCTGCTGCAAGTTATGCAAGGAGTTTTCTCTCCAGCTTCAGGCAGTTCAATCTGCTCTCTTCCTCAGTTTATGCATTTGTGAAGGGGGAGGATGCTGTATAATATTTAAAAAGAGCTTAGCAGGATTTTTTGTCTGCCTCAATGATCTTGGAAACTTTTCATGGAAGGGGTTGTGCTGTGCCATTCATGTTTGGTTCTAGTTCTGGATCTGAAAACAGTCTTCTCATTGTTACGCACTGTCAGATATTAACCACGAGGCATCAACCTGTCAACAAAGGAGACAGCCTTCTGGAAGTGTGGAAATGTGTTATGGAAGTTGCTACCATTGCTCTTGCTCTTTTGCCGTGGACAGGTTTCTACACAGTAAACTGTACTTGATCTTCTAGCTCTGAAATCACATTACATCTGCCACATGGCTTCACATCAGTTTTTCATTCTAAATGGCTGTAAGTGACTTCTTCTATGAGGGAAAATGCAGCACAACACAAATTTGTGTAACATGGTCAATACCTGTCCTCCACAGGAGATGTGCATTTTGGGCAGATGGTCACCTGAAGCATGGTTCTTGCTATTGTGGTCAAACATCCAAAAAGCCTTTGAACCAATGGCATAGGAGGCTCCAAATAAGTCAGCAGCAGATGGAGGTCTCACTGTTTCGAAAACTGCTTTAGAGTAGGGCTGTAGCTCCCTGTTGACGGGGTGACCAAATTACAAGAGAATTTTCAAATGCTCTTTGTCTGTTAAATAAGGCAAAGGCACTGGAAAGTTCTCTCCAAATTTGGTACAAGAGACACCTCATAGGACCTTTCAAACTGCATCATGAACTTGGAGCAACTCTATTAGACCAAAGCCAAAAAGTCTTGTCTAGACAATTAGGTACAAAAAAGACAGAACAGAAGACCTAACGGGTTTTGTGGCATGTCTTAGCAGAGCAAGCACCTCTTGCACCTGGCACGACTTTTCTCTGCAAAAGAGTTTGTTATTTTGTTTCTTATTAAACCCTTTTTGTTTCAACACTGCTACAAGAGACTCCCGCTCATTTTTCAAGCCTTCCAGGCTAGCAGAGCTGTCCAGGAAGGAAGGGACCAGTGAGAGCTTTTAACACCCTGTCTCTCACTGCACCCCTTCATCTGAGAGCACCACTTCATAGGACGAAGCAGAAAGTTACAAATAGGAATATCGGTCTTCAGAAATATATTTTTTTCATTGTCTGCAATCTCAGCAAAATTTGGCCCTAATCTTCTGCCCCTGGCTTTGTTCCAGCATGGAGGTCTGAACTTCCATGGATGTTATTTCTAAATCAGGTCACCTTTCTCCTAATTCCTTCCACATCAGTGACACCATGACTGAAAATCAAAGCAGGGAGAGAAAGCCACCCATGAAGGACTGTGTCTTTCTCTTCCCATGTCTTTAAAATGATCATTCTCCATGTGTTCTGAGATAATTTGAAATCCAGGTAGGTTATCACCTCAATCCCGTCTTCCAGAAGCCAATCACATTGTTCTTAAAGCCATTCCACTCTCTCTCTGAGACACAGTGCTTTGACCAAAATAGAAAATAAAGATAAAACCACCTCTTCTGGTAAGGCCATAGAACTCAGGTGCTTCATTCCTTTACTGGGACTTCTGAAGCAGCATTAATAACAGGAAGTGTTTCATTTCACAAGGCATTAATATTCAGTACTGCTGGATACAAAAGCTCAGACCAAAGACAGAGGAAAAGGTAACCTGAATATATTTGTTACTTTCTAAAAACTCAGATGAAAATATTTGCACAATGGGAAAGCATCCAATCAGAAGACTCTTTTTTCTGAAAAAAAAAAAAGCCTATAAATATATTTCTGTGCCTCTGTGTGTGTGTATCAAGCTTCAGAGGGACTAGTTTTTGAAAGCAATTAATGTCAGTTATTTAATTTCCAAAATTTTTGCCTCTTGCCAAGGTCCCAGCATCCTGGACAGACAGCAAGATTAACCTTCCAAACAAAACAGTATGTAAACTTTCAGCTTCAATGGGAATAGAGCCTGGGCAGAGAATACAGTCAGCACTAGTTGCCTGGATGTGCCTTTCCTTTTGACATCAAAACTTGTGCAAGTAAACCAGCAGGTGCCCTGTGCTGAGTGAAATGGTTACCTGTCCCATCTTCCATCTGAAACAGGGCTGCCAACAATGAGCCTTCCTTAGGATAAGAAGGGGACAGAGTCAGCGTGTCTTTTACGCTATGGATGATTTCGTGGCACTCTTTCTTCGCACGCTGGAAAAGAGGAGGGAGATGTAATACTGAATGGTGAAATGCTGTTGAAAGGAAATACATGCCTAAAACATCATAATGGTACATTCAGATTAGTCAGTGACTACTGTGCAATTTTTAACAGTAAAAGACAAAACCTGACATATGTAGTGGTCAGATATTTGTGATTGCTTGGGACAAAATCCTCGGGTCAGAACCCTTTTTCCACTGTTCATTAGAATCAAAGTCCAATTGCATGAAGGTGCTTCCTAAAAGCATTAACAAAGGTGTGAAATAAAAACACTAAGAAATTTACTATTTGTAGTGTCTATTTATATTATTTATTTATATTTATTATAGCTTTGCAGTTTTGCAATGAAAATCAATAGCTCAGCTCTCTGATGTCTCATCATCTTTCTTTCTGATTTCCCTGTCTCTCACACTTGAAGGCACACATCCACCCAACTCACGTACCACACTGCTCTTGTTATGCTCACATATGAAATTGGTCTTTACTCCACATACTTTGTTACAATATCCCATATTTTTGTTGCTCCAGCTTCAGGGCTTTCTTCCGTTCTCTGAAATATCCAGGTTAAAGCCTGCTGTCATTAAACCATAGCTATCCTTGAATCCTCTAACTTTCAGATGGCTACAGCACATTTCTTTGCTTGTTTGTTTGGTGTTTTTTTTCAAAACAAATAGACAAAACCATTCCAGGTGGTTTTGTGTAGACACAAAAGTTCACGGTTTTTGGTTTGTGTCTTTTTTCACAATTTAAAAAATATTTCCATAACTTTATCTGTTTAATAAAAAAATATTTTGTTTTGTTTTGTTTTGATTTGTTTTACTGGAAGAAGGTTTCTTTAAACAATTTCAGCCAGCTCTAGTTCCTGTGTAAGCATCTTTCTCTTACATTGAACAATGACACCTAAAGCAGGATCTGGCCAGAAAAGATAGTTTGTGCTCATGCCTGTCCTTGGCCAGTCAAAACCCCAAACATGATGCCTACTGATTTTACCAATGTCTGGGTGGAAAAAGAATTTCCACTACACTAGTGACAGTCAGGAACTTCATGGTCTAGTGAGAACCTGAATCTTAAGGCTGAACTCAGCATTTTCAGCACCTTCCCTTCTGTTTGTGGGTTGAAAATCAAAGGTAAAGCTTATTGCCATTTGTAGTGACATCAACAGCCTGCATATTCAAATGCAATTCCCTTTCTCTGTCCCTGGCTGTCCCTGACAATCTGTGCTGTGCCCTGCAGGCTGTTTGACACACGGTACAGCATCCAGAGGAACGGGCAGCTCCTGACCATCCTGAGCGTGGAGGACAGTGATGACGGGGTGTACTGCTGCACAGCAGATAATGGAGTTGGAGCAGCTGCACAGAGCTGTGGGGCTCTCCAGGTGAAAATGCGTAAGTGGGAATGCAATTTCTTCCTGATACCACGTGAGTGTTTAATCTGCCTGGGCAGACTCCTGCATATGGTGCCTGGGCATCCACGCTCAGGGCAGACACGTGTTCTTGGGAAGCTGGGTGGAGTCAGAGACATGGCATATGGGATCATAACTTAATGCAGTTGTGATTATTTACTTTGAGTAACACACATTTGTTCTAGGATCAGAAGACAAAAACTGATGCTTTGAAGAGTGCCCTTTGTGCAAAACTCTGTAAAAGAGGCACAGTTTGCTGGATTAGACCTCTGCAGCAATACTGCATAGATCCCTGGTGAATTTTAAATGTAATATTGCACTAATCAGATTTCTTCCTGAGGATGGCAAAATCAACTACATTATGTTCAGATGCTCTCAAGAGCAGTGTTGAATGGTCTGGAGCACCATGCTGTAAATGTCGTCATCCCACATGGCAAAAGACTTGCTCTTGCAGAGAGCTACAAATGTGCCAAACTCAGTAAAGCTGGACTCACATGGCTAGAGTTATTTACACAAACACTTTACAAGGCAGCAGAGGTATGTTCTGGCTAAAGTGTCTGTTTGTAGGAAAGGATTTGTCTGTGCTAATGAGATGACCCTCAAGGTCTGGTAATTCTGGAACTCTGCATCCTCCCAGTCACTTACAGGTGGTGGCCAGGAGGTAATGTTCTCTGAAGCTTGTTTTTCTGCTGGTTCATTATCATGCAAGGGCCTCAAAATGTCAGATCTCCAAAATACTAAGATAATAATCTTTTATACTCTCAGCTCAGACTAAAAAAGGCCATGTTCTTTCAGTAAGATGAATTTAAATTAATCTGTCATTAACTTTAAAGGAATTTGATTGCTTTTTCTTTAAGGCTCAATTATCCTTTTCACTAGCATAGTTATAAATCCTTCAGTTAAGGATATTAATTGCGTTTACATGCCCTTCTTGTTGAGCTAGAGGCAAGCCTGGGTTAAAACTCTTTCAATATCAATTCAATCCAGATCTGAGCTTTGAGACAAGACAGTGTTTACACAGCAAAAAATGTCAGAACCTGGAATGCTAACATTCTTCAATACTGGAAATACTCTTATCTGAATTTGGATTTTAGCCCAGGCCCTAACTCAAATGACTGTCAAACTCCACTCAGGAAAACAAATAACGCATGCAAGTTAGCTGCTTTTGCTGCTTTTTGAAACTGACTGCTGTGCTGAAGAAAGTTCTTTCTTACCAAAGCACTTCATAACCAAGAAAAACTGCTCTATCTTTCAGCAATACACAGAAAAAAGCAGCAGATTTTTTTAAAATGTAGTTTCTGAATTTGTCTCATTCTATTACCTCATAGCTTCATTTCAGCTTTAATTTCTGGCTTTTAAAATTTTAGGACCTAAAATAACCCGTCCACCTGTAAATGTGGAAATAATAGAAGGATTAAAAGCTGTTCTTCCGTGCACTACAATGGGGAATCCAAAACCTTCTGTTTCATGGGTTAAAGGAGAAACAGTTGTAAAGGTGAGTAGAGAATGGTTTTCAGTAATGCTAATTATTTGCTAAAGTCACTGCATTAAATATTAACATTAGTTATAGTATTTGTAAATCCTAGTAGCTAGAAAGGAAGCACTTGGAAAATCCAGGGCTCATCTCATAAATATCTTCATCTGCAATAATTCTGCATATGACCCAAATGTTCTCTGTGTATCTATATTTTACGTGATAAAAGCTTGTTACTACTAAGTATGGCCAAACACTGAGGAAAGCACTTGTGAGTGTTTTCTTAAATAAGAGTTCTTTTGAAGCTATAATTCACTGATCTGCAAAAATAGCAATGGGTGATTATGTCATGACAATGCTGAGCAGGAAGAGCTGGCTCCAAATCCCTGAGCTGTAGGATGTGTACAGTGTTCATGCATGTAAGCCCAAACTCTGTGAACAGATTTTTGATGCTGTTTGTGCGCAGCCTGCATGTAGAGTCCTCACCTCAATAGCTCTTTCCCCTGGCAGGAGACTGCTCGCATTGCCGTCCTCGATTCTGGGAATTTAAGGATACACAATGTTCAGAGAGAAGATGCAGGACAGTATCGTTGTGTAGCCAAGAACAGTTTGGGCACAGCCTATTCGAAACCTGCAACTGTGGTAGTGGAAGGTGAGTGACTTTTGAACCAGGCTCAAGCTCCATGTGCCAGCCCCTCGTGCATATCCAGTTAGCCTGAATTAACCTGAAGTATTGTGTTGATGTTGTCAAAACCACCCTAAAGGGTGATTACTGTAGGTCTGCTCTTTTCCTTAAAAATGCATTAATAATTCAGGGTTCTTTTGTCCCTTATTAATATTTATACATACAGACTGTGTATGCTAGAAATTCCTTAAATAGCATTAAAACAGGAAGGCAGCTATGCTTAACCTAGATTCAGAGCTGTACTTCTCCCAGGCTAAAAGCAATGGAGCAAACTGAAAACAGTTGGATCTTGATGTGAACAGCTTGAATCCTGGGTTTTATTTTGTCCCCTGTCATTGAGACAATGGGCAAAGGCTTGTCAAGACTTAAACCGTGAAACGCAGATACACATTGTGCCACAAACACAAAGGCTGAAGGGCCCATGTCACAGCAATTCTTTGCTCCAGATCTGCCAGATCCAGTTAGGGAATCTAAAAGCAAGCTGGAATTGCACCACAAATCCAGGATGCTAAGGCTGATGTCTTGGTTTTTCTCCATCTCCAGAACTATGCAGTGGCCTGTTAATTCAAGGACTGGCAAAATAAATCACAAATACCCTACTTGGGGTGTGCATGTGTGCTCTTTTTAAAATGAAGAAAATTAGTTCCTAATTGATCAGTGGCATCAATCCCACACAAACTGTTCCCTCATGTTCCATTCATGTGTTGGGTGAGCAAACAAATGCTCTCCTCCAGGCTCACCTTGGTTTTTCTGGTAGGACCCTTGTATAATATACCTAATTTCAGGTGGCCACCCAAACTAGACAGACACATGTTTGGTTTATATTTTTGGCTTCCAAAATCCAGAGGTATTAATCCTAACTTAGTACATAGAGTGAACCGTGCAGGATCCATTTGTTCAAACTGACCACAACATTCATAACCCTCACACAGCCGCTTGCTGTGCACACAAATCCCTTCCCCTTATGGTATTTTAGATCAATTTTCATGGATATTTAGCATGACTACATGTGCACATACCTGTGTATGCCTGCAAGTTGGTACGTGCACACATCACCCTCACACACCTCTTTTGTTATTTTTAGTATCCCTCCCCTCCTGCCTCTCCTACCCCATTAGTATCAGCATTTTAAAATAACTCCAAGTAAATAAAATGCTAAAATTATTCAAAGCAGGAAAATCACACTCCAATATTCTTTGAGCATTCATAGTGTTCATGAAATTTATGAAAATTGTTGTTTATTGCTTCTCTGTAATAACATTACCATATTTTTTTTAGAATATTTGTCCTAGTATTTACTGGAGTCCCCAGCCTGCATAGTGTGGTTTAATATTAAAATAAAATGAATAAGCATGGCTACTTAACTAGAATATTTAATTCAAGGCAAGTGTCCGTTCAAAGAGCATTGTAAATATTTATGCCTAGCCTAGAGCTAGATCACGTGGATCCTGATTTGTTGTGTGCTTCCATTCTAATGGGTCCAGCATTAGTCCCATGTGGCATTCCACCCTTACATGGAAGGGAGCACCCAAAGATCATAGGTCCTTGTGGTTGAAAGGAATGACAAAAGTAATAGGGCCTGCAAAAGTTTTATTAATAATTACGAAGTCTAATTAATAATTTACACATTGGGCATGGAAATAAATGTGTATGGTAGTCCCTGACCTCGTATATGCATGGGGCAGTGGGTTTTGGATAAAGGGCTAGGATGAAAGGAGAGGGACTGAGAGAGAGAGAGATGGATTAAAGAGGAGGAGAAAGAATGAAAAGAAAAAAGGAAGAGGGAGATATTACCAGTCCTGGCTCCAGCATCAATCCAGGTCATGAGGTATGCAGGCCCCTGGAACACATGTGTGTCCAGGCTTTGTAGTCCTTTTTATAGTGAAGTGTCCATGCCCTGGAGATATGTTTCTCACTCTATATGCAAATGAGTTATCATGTGCATCCCATTCTTGTAGACCTTTCTGGAAATGGGTTGGGGGGCTTCAGGGATCTTGGGTACTCTTGATCCCCCCCTTACATTCCATGTGTGCTCATTAGCCTCATTCCTGTGCCTCAACTGTACTCTGTTGTGCTTAGCTTCAGGAGCCAGAACAAGGACTCTTGTACCAGAAGAATACTGCCCTACTTCCATATGGGCCCTTTCTCCAATCATAGCTGGTAACTGGCCATTGCTAACAACAATCCTTGGTTGGCTCCACAGCTCTGTGGCTATCAGTGTTTGAGACATACACATATCTTCTAGGCTTCTACATCCTACAGTTAGCTTAAGGCATTGTTCAAAGTGCAGAGGTATTCTTGAAAGACTGACTGCCTTCTGCAGGCAATCAGGCTCCTAAATGTACTTTTGGTCAGGCACATGCTTAAGTGACTTGCTCAAGTTGGCCCAGTAATTACCGCAAGTCACATAGAGTGAACTGTGCAGGATCCTATTACTCAAACTGACAAGAGTCTTGGCCCAAATGTTGATACTGCTGAGGTACCTTACAGCACTACTTGTCTGATTTTAGTGGTTGAAGGTAGAACTGTTTGAAAAATGCTGCTATTTTGATTTTCCAATTATTTTTTTCTCTATTCCTTATCAGCATTCCTCAACATTCATAATATTGACCTCTATTTATTACTTTTAAAGCACAGCTTTAGTATTTTTAAGGTTTTATTATTTTTAAAGCAAAGTTGAAATAATTTGGGCAATAGGTTTTAGATGAAAATTCAGGTGCAGTTCTTGTCAGGAAAAAGAAAGCACAGAAGGCCTCTCTTAGTGGAACTGATTTTTCAGTTTTCATCTGTGAATGTGGTGAAGGAGATAAGGATTCTGTGGGTTCTTCACCCTGACAGACCTGTCCCAAGTTAGGGCAGCCTGTTTGCTTTCCCAGGGCACGTTTCAGGCACCAGGGTTTAGGTCATGATTTATAAGTTAATCCTGGGTCAGGATTTTAATTAAAAGGATTAAAAAGCCTGCCTTTTTGTATCTTTTTTCCAGGTCTGGGGCAAACTCAGATGAATTTGGACAAGTGATGGTGAAATAGATTTTTTCTTAAAAGGCATAATCCACAAGTGATAGATACATGATCATAATGGACCTAATTGCTGTGTTTGTGGGAAGAGCTGGGTTCTTTACAGGGAGCTGTGTTGAGTCTATGGACAGCACTATCCTCACTCAAAGTCTGCCTGGGGTGCCTGGGGGGGTATTAGGAGAAGAAACAGGCCATGGAGCATCCCCTTGATTTGACATCAGGGAACAGGAGAACTGGAGATGAGGGATGGAGAAAGGATGCAAGAGGCAAGCATTGACCAAGTGAGCCAAATAAGTGACTATGCAAGATAGGCATTGCTCTTGAAGAAGAGTTACACACAATTTTTATGATCTAGTGTGTCTTGTAGCAGTAAAATGATACATGTCTTTGATTTAGTTCTGAGGAATGTGTCAGAGTGGGGTTGGGGTTAGTTCTTTCTGACATTTTCTGAGGTCATTATAAATTAGTTCTTCACTAGTGAGCTGGCTCACAGCTGTGCAGAAGCTGCACGATTGTATTTTCCTCACTTGATTCTTCTAGTTACAGCCCACTCAGCTTATGAAAAAAAGGACCAGTGTAAATACTGGCATGAAGCAGAAGTGCAATAGGCAGAAACAAGCCTTTTCCACACTACTCTGCAAAGCCAAACAAATAAGAAATGCTGAGTTTGTCGGGTCTGCTAAAATTAGCAGGTGAAGATGACTTCCTCTTGCTACTGTACATCGACAGATGTCTGCAGAAGGTAACATGTGCATTGAGATAAAGGAACAATATTATAATCTTGACTGTTTGCCAAGAAATGAGTTTTTAATTTCTTGGGGGCAACATTTCTGATCTGCAGTTTTGTACTCATTTTCCATCATAAGCATTTTGCTAACTAGCTTTTTAAACACTGCATTATCAACTTTGGTAATGTGCACTTCTGCAAAACCTAGAAGAGTATTTATATACTCAGTGAAGCAATACATTGCCAAAGGATTTCCACAGATTTCTTGTTGTTTGCTGTATTGATTCTCAAAGTGAATCTCTGGCTGAAATCTTCCCAGATAAATCCAAGATTCAGGACTGTGGTGGAATAGAAGCATTTGCTTGCTTACCTGATCTGTAGCTCACACAGATGAGCTTCAGATGTCTGAAGGCTGAAGTTTATTGACAAGACGTTGACCATTTTATCTGAAATCTGAAATCACTCCTTTGGAAATAGAGAAGTAGCTACTGCCATCGATAGTGTTGAGATTTGTCATCAAATGCAGAAATTCCCATTGATGTAAATGAAAACTCAGGGCAGAGTATAAAGATTTAAGCTGTGTCAAGAAGGCATTTTTGGGCCTCCTCTGAGCATTTGAAATCTGTAGGGTCTGTAAGACCTTTTTTTTTTTTTTTTCCTTTATGCATTGGACAGCTATTTATGTATATAGGCCATAGAAGGGGAGGAATTTTTGTTTTTGTTGGTATTTACAGTGACATTGAACCAGTCCATTAATAGGACCAGTTCCACAAAAGCCATGCAAGAGCTTTTCAGGTTCAGCTTCTGGGTCTGCTGCCTAAAACTGTACAGTATCCAAGGTTTGACGTGAGTTAAGAATGATATTCTCCATATCCATTAGGTATGAATTGTGTGATGTTAAAAGAATATATTTAAGGCCATGAGCTCTTGTGTGGTGAGAGGCATGGGAATATTCCTATTATGAGCATGCTTATCACTCAAACACAGAGTGAAGCCGCCTCATTAATTTTTTTCTTAAGAGGCAAAATAAATTCCATTGGACTGTTTTGCTTTAATCTCTCACCATCTTTTTCAGATGTTGTCCTTATAGCCAATGTTCAGATTACAAGTAATTCTTGCATAAAACAAGAAGTCTATTACAGAGCAGCCACAAACCTGTAAATTTTTTGATGATTTACAGGTGTCATTGCCTGACCTGGGCTCAGCTTTTTTCTTTGTTTTGGAGAATGTTTCTTCTGTCTTTGGGGGAAGGAAAGTGCAACTTCGGGAATTGGTGGAATTCATGTGAAGAAGGGCTCTTGTCCTTCCTTGTTCTTCAAAACAAAAAAATTACAAAAGAAATTGAAAAGCTGACCATGAATTTCTGACAGTTTATAAGTAACACCCACTTACAAATTAAAAAATGCCATAAACCACATTTCAGCCTTAGCCTTGTATTTAGCTTCAACTATTGGAAGAGCATTTTCTGGAAATTAATGGAGTTAATGTCACTGAAATGTACAAAGGGTTGTGGTGGATTAGGCACTAACACAACAGAAGGTAAAATCTTCTTCTGAGAGGTGTCCTTCCAATCCAAGAGCAGCATGTGAGTGGCAGTTTTCTGGTGTAGGGAGACAGTGTGAATGGTCTACTGGAATGTGGTGTGCAAAACACTTTTCTTCCCCTGTGGGTAAAGAACAAACTTCCTGTCTTTCTAGGTGTTGTATCCAGCTAGTGAAACCTCTGAAGTTCCAGTTTGCTCAGTGATGCTTTTTTAATGTTGAAAAGCGTAGAAAAAGACAATAACTACAGGTATTGCAATGGGAGAGGAGAGACCATGTGGATGGTCCTGTTGGTTGTGTACTGAGTTAGATGCAACTCCGTCTTGTGATTTATGGAAAACTGAGCTTGATCTCCACCAGCCTGTGGCACCAGAGACTTGTGGAATTCAGGAGTATACTGTGTGATTACATTTAGTTTTGAAGTTGTCACTCTACAGACACATGTCTAGAAATTTGCAATCGTAGATCTGTAAGAAAATAAACAAATTAGCCAGGGCAAACATTAGAAAATGCAGTCTGTTTAACAAAAATCTACCTGTATTCTCCATGGATATATTAACATTTTTTGCTTCAAATCTCTGCATTTTCCGTCTGTCTGGAGAGGCATCGGTTGAAGACTACTGACCCTTTCTTTAACTAGGCCATTTCATTCATTTCTCTGCTGAAGCGTTGCTGCTCAACTTCATCCTGTGCTACTATGTGGCAGCACATAAAACAATCAAATTAAAACAAGGGTAGAAGCATGGCTCCTTACACTCCCCTGACTTAGACGTGTTTGGTTTTGCATTCCAGCCCTAGTAGATAGATTTCTTTTCCTGGCCACGTTTCATTGCTTATTACTAGCTACTAAAATAATACCCTGCCACAGGCCACAAAAACGTTGCCCTGTAAGCCACTTCTGAAAACTGCCTTAGCCTTAAAAATAGGAAGGTTTTCCTTGGAGAGCCATCCCTTCAGAAGAAAGGACCTGCCAGATTTGGTCTAGATTTTTATTTTAATCATTTAGTCTAATTCTTGTGCCATTGAGGGGATGGCAGACTAGCAGACAATAGAAAGCAATGCCATTGCTACTTAGTTAAGAGACTGTCCCTGTAAAGTGTAAAGCTTCCTTCAGCTATTTTTTGAATGTCTTATATAGTCTTGGGACAAATTTGCATCACAGATAAATCAACAGACTAGCAAGTCACACCAAGATTCAAGTAACAGGAATAAAAGTATGTATTTAGTGAAGAAATTTCTATCAATTTGGATAGACCGCATTCCAGAGATGGTCTGTATTTCGAATGAAAGCTGATTTCTGACATGGCATCCAGAAAGTTTTTTACACTTTTGTGTCGACTTGCCTGCACTTGGCATAGGTGGTGTAGGAAAGGGAGATACCAAGAGACCACTGAAGCAGACAGTCAGCACTGTTACCTTGCATTTCTCACAAATTAGATTTCAGTGTGAAATCTGAATTTTTATCTGTGTCATCTTTTGAGCCAAAGTGTTTTGGGTCAGGTGAGTTGCCAAATAGCAAACGGGCAAGGAAGTTTGCAGTTCTTCATTGAAGTATTGGGTGAAATTTCCTCATGGAAGTTCTAATACCAACACTGAAGAAGAGTCTTTAACTTGGCCTTGAGCAGAGGCAGAAACTCTGGGAAACAATGGCTTTCCTGTTTGTGTTGGTGCTGGTGTATGTACCTGCAGGCAATGCCCTATGACAGGAAAGGGTGAATACAGCACTTTGATTTTAAAAATTGCAAGAGGTTTGGGGGGAGGAAGCATTACAAGTTTGCCTGTAATTACACCAAAGTATTTGACTGACCTCAGTGGGGTGGCGTGGGCGTAACCGAAAACCCAGAATAGCTCATTAAATCTCCTCCTACCTGTGGCACTCACCAGAGTCATCCCAAGGCTCTGAGATGCTGCAGAAACAATCATGGCCCTAATTACAGGGTAACAGGGCAAGCTGCAGGAGGAAGAAAACAGCCTCAGACCTTCAGCAAATGACAAGTAGGCACGAGCTATTCAATTTACTCCCAAGGCTTGCTCTGCTGTGACATTGGCATGAGGTTCATGCTGCTTTTGAGTCATTATCACAGGGTGGCCTCTTGCACTGAGGAGCTGCCGTGAGGCTTCAGACAAGGCACATACACAAAATCCTTCTTTAAAAAGCATTTGAGCCTGCTATTTCCTTTCACAAAAACCTCTTTCCCCTAACAAAGACCTTGGGAAGGCACTTGAAAAATTTATGACCTTCTCACATCATTGCATGAATTGTGGTTTTAGGAGAAAAAATGAGATGGCAGTTAAAATCCCTCTTTCTTGTAAACAATTGGCTAGCTAGAAAGTATGAGCTTCCCACAGAACAATGAAGGGACTGGAGGATAGAGAACATCCATAGCTATCAGATAAAGGGGACCAGAGCAAACTGAGACAAGTACTCCAAAGTGGCTGGAGCCCCTCATAGACTCTCACAAAAAGGGCATATCAAAAAGGGAGTTGAGAATTTGGAACAAAGATGGATCTCTGTTGTAGAAGGAACTAGATGAGTTTCCAACACTAAAAATCAAGCATGCATAATGGATAAGGTGAGCAGGGAACAGGCTCCTTGCTATCCCCCAAACCAAGGAATATCCTAGCAGCTACTGCTAGCAGCACTTTAAAGTAGACAAAAGGAAGTACTTTTCACATGACATGTAATTAAATTTATGGCATTGCTTTTACCCAGTGGTAGAGACCAGATGTCGGGATGATGCATGAATTATCTCATCTTTGGGTATCCCAGTGATTTCCCATAATTGTTTGCTCAATTCCTTAGAGTGGGAGAAGGAGACTTCTCACTTCCCTCACGGCATAGCTGTGAAGATTTCAATACATGCACAAAGGAATTGCTCCTTGACTTTGGGAGGCTGGGAACTTCCTTTCCAATTTCACATGCAGTAGTGGGTAGAGGCAGAGATCAATGCACCTGATATGACTCTGTACTGTAGACAAGACAGAGCATGGGGAGGTTTAAAAGGCTCTTTCCTTCAAATAAACCAAACACATATATAAGACCAGTATGACATGAAAAGAATTTCCTCATTCATTTCCTTGGGAAGTAATTTGAACACATTATCCTCACTTGTCCTTGAATCTAGTGTTTGCTCTGTATATAGAGATGAACACTTGTAGAGAACAGGTTTTATATAGTTACACAGGATATAAGCTATCTATTTACATTTTACTCCTGGTTATTACATCTTTGTGTATTTGTGGTATCTCCTTTTAGGATTCCAGAGACATCTACATGCAGTAGAAAGTCTTTCACAGCTGAGAAGTTAGTGGCTGATATGTTTAAAATCACATTAGTCCTTCTATTAATGCAAATTGTCCTACCACCCGTAAATCTAGGAGTCCACCCTAAAATAAACTTACCTTGAAAAGTTATGGCCTTGCTAAGAAAAATTTGCTTTAATGTTAGGCACTAGAGCTTTGTATCTGAAGGCATATGATTCAGGATGGAGATGTTGTGCTCCATCTTCCTTTCACACAGATCTTGAATTGTCCCCAGCACCCATCTCATAGCCTCAGGCTCCAGGTTGAGTGTCTATATATTGCTGTGGAGTCTAGCCTGTGCTTCATGATGCTTTAAGGACTATGACAAGACCCAAGTCTCCAAGTTAATATATCAGGAGCCAGAAGAACTTGCATCTTGCGATTTTGTACAAAATGCAGGTATTTCAGATGCAATGGAGGCTTATCCTCCTGGGTTACCACAATAACAGGGTGAGTGTCAGTGGATGATGAAGTACTGCTTGCTTACAGCTCTTCCTCACCTTGCTCTTTTGGGGCCCTTACATAATAGTGCTGTTCCTTGACAAATAATACAGTGATTGTGTGGATTTCCTACCGTGCTTGTACTTTTTTTTTTTTTTGTTTTGATAACTTGCATACTCATGGCTCTCTAGCAATAAGCATGTTTGTCAATAGATTAAATAAAATAGGTAAGCAATTTGGTAGAGATAAATGGAAGTGTCTCATATCAGCTTTCCTGAGCTGTTTTGCTCCTCTTTGTATTTCCTTAGCATGCTTACAAAAAAAGATAAATACTGCAACTTAGGTAAGAAATACTTGGAGACCAAAGTGAAGCTGACCTTGCAGTTATCTTGGGATTTAATTGTTAACCCATCCCCGTTTTGGAAGTGCTAAGCCACACTCAGAACTTGCTGCTGCTGCGAGAGGAGTGGTTGACTGTCCTTGCTGGAGAATTTGTTGGTTCTCCAATGTGGGATTCAGTTCTGTCATGTCAGTTGCAGGGACTATGTCTTGCCTGGTCAGCCCTGGCATTTGGAATGTGATTAGCTGCTGAACACAGCTCGGCGTGGCTGTCTCTGTGACTGCTGATCCTTGAGCATGGTGTGTGGCCTGTTCTTGGCCCTGGGATTTCAAGAATTTTTTTTTATTTTATGCAGGTAATGTTAGAAAACACAAATGCTGCAGGTTTCCATGTATTTAAAAATGTATTTGTCAGACATTATCTCTCACCAGTAGGAAGGAAATGGTAGTCCCTCTACTTTTTACTTCTCCTTGACTGCCTGGTTTAGGCATGCCAGGAAGAGTGAATGGTTATGAGCTGAATGAATCTGAATGGGGAGTTAGGCAAAAATCACTGGCAAAAATCACAGTGGCACAAGTTCATGGTTCTTCAGAGCATACAGCCTGGCAAGCAGAAATGTTTTTTTATGGCTTAGTAAAAAAAGTCCAAGCCCAGAGACACCTCTGCAGACAAGAAATAATTCTGACCTTTCACACTTCAGATACAAAAGAGCAATGGGAACACGGGCAAACACAAACAAAAAGTGCTTGCAATTTAGCTAAGTATTTACACATGAATTTTGCACAGTGCAAAGTCTTTGCCAGGATATTTGTATCTGGAAACCTTCCAAGACAATATGTGGTTTACCAGTTCCTGCAGCAATGTAGACACATTGGATCTCAACACAACCCTGGATGCAAAGGAAAATACGTTGTGCACACAAGATTTGCCTTTATACACTGCGTCCTGCAGCTTAGCTGCAAAAAAACCCAAAAGCATAAGACCTGGTTTCAATCACCCAAAAGACCATGTTTCACTGATAAATGCAAAGCAGTTGGGGAAAGTGAGGCAGGTTGAGGTATGGGATCTGGCAGGATGGGCACATTGGGTCTGGCTCATGTGTCAGGGCAGGCTTTGGCTGCAGTGGGAAGGGAATGTTGCCAGGTCGTTGCCAACACAAATTTAGCTCCTGGTGGCCTTACCTTGGTTTAGACTACTGGGGGTGCAGATGCTTTACAGTATGCCAGGACTAGCAACAAACTCTTGGATGTGACCATCTGTGGATGTTAAGTTAATGCTAAATTGATTCACGTACATGGGAAAAGTGTTGCTCGTATTCTCCTAAGTACAGGGTTCACCAAAGCAGCTATGGCCTCTGGATAAAAAGAAACCTACCCGCCATCCCAAAACTAGTGCTTGACTGGTCCTGGTGTTGCCTTTTTACCAACTTGCAAATGAAACTTGAGATAATTTTAGTAAAGAGGTAATATAAGAGTGTATCTTTATTTGAAGGCCTTCAGGGGCAGTTATGGAAAGATGTCCACAAAAGCCCACCCTCCCAAGGATGAGTACATTTTTGTAGGTTTTAAGAAATTAGCATAATTGATAAAAAGCCCCAGTTAGGAGGACAAGTGGTGATTTAATTCCCCTCCTCCCCAGGTGAAGCCCCTTCTCTGAAGCCCCGCCTTGGGCACTGGCTGGGCTTTGTCCATGAAATGTGTCTCAAAGAGTTGCTGTACACCTTGGTTCCCAGGAGGAACCAAGATAGCACAGGGGCCCTGCACCTCCCAGGGCTTGGAGCTCTGGAATTTGTTTTGTCTTTCTGCCTAGGGAAAGGCCATGGAAAAGTACTGGGAAAACACACCACTAATACAACAGGCTACAGAGTTACAAATATATGTGTGAAGAATACAGAGAAAATAGAAAAGAAAAAAGGCAAAAACCAAATGGCGTCACTGGCGCTCTGGGTATCACTTTGTCTTTTCTCCAAAGCAGCAGCATGGCCCCAGGCCACTTACACAGCTGTCTGGTTATGACTGGCCAAATCCAGCCTTCTTCAACAAAAAAATAGGCCTTACACAGGCTGAGGGGAGACTGTGGGACCAGACCCCAAATCTGGGAAATGAAACATAGCTCAGTCAAAGCCAATGGGGAAAAAAAGTCACCTGGAAAGAGTTAGCCATTCAATGTGGAGGCAGGGAGGAGGGCATGCTGCTTTAATCTTTTTATAGTATAAAAGTTTTGTGACTGAATTAAAGCCCTACTGTTTGGACTGGATGATGTTACGTAATTCTCAGAAACGAGAGCAGCTGGCTACAGTACAGATACCTCCTAGCAAGCCGTGCAGTGCACAGAACATCATTTACCAAGGCTGTAAAAAAATACATTTATTAAGGGGCTTGGGAGTGAAATTTGACATGCTGGCTTGGCTTTTAGCTGTCTGGATTTCATTTACAGCTCCTCTGTTTTATTTTCCACTAAAATAAATTAATAAATTAAGCCATCTTTGCCCACTTTCCCTAATTGCTTTTTGGCGTGCCTGTGGGTGAATCCAGTGCAGAGAGCCCAGGGGTATTGATGAAAATGTTGCTAACCTTGTAATGGCAATGTAGCTGAAAAAGCAAGGGCAAAATCCACATTCAGGAGGATGTGGAAAAAGGCAGACAAGTAATAGAAGTTTTAGAAATCACCTGATTGTTGGAAATTTTCACTCTGAGGAAAATTGACAACAAGACAAGGTCCTGAGCCCACCAAAAAATGTGAATTTTACAAACATTTATTGCTATTTCCTGATCCTTCCTCCTCTTGCTTTTCACCCACCTCTTCCTGCCAGCTACACTACCACCAGATTTGCCATTTCTTACTTGTCTTTGCCTCTTTTCTTTACTTGTGAAATTGGGGCTGGGGGAGGTGAGGGAAGGGGCAGAAAAATCATAGTTATGCAGACTGTGTTCTGCCATTTAGGTACATGACAGGTTTTGTTGCTCATGCAGTTGCCAAAACGGGCCCTGAGCTCATCCTGGTGTTCTTGCCCTGCTTTGCACAGGTGGATGGTGGCACTGGCTGCACTTATGCAACCCATCCTGACTTTCCCATGGCACTCTGGGAGCAGTCTGACAGCAATGTCAGTGTGTCGATCATCTACCCATAGATTATGTGGTTGAGAGATAGCTGATGTTATTTTTTTAATCCTGTTTCCCAAAGCGATTAAGAGCCCTGTGGAAAACATGTCCCTGGATTGGCCAATCAGCCATGCTCCAAAACCTGTTGGGACCTGGAAAGTCTGGTCCTTGTCCCACGAAACTTCTCATTTAAAAATAAAATAATATAATCCCCCCTCCCCAGTTTATTCCAATAATGCCATCTACAGCTACGTACTTAAGGTACATAAGGTACATTTTACCTAACTTTAGGTAAAATATTTGAAAGCATGCAAATGTAAGTACCTGAAATGTTAAAGAATTAAATCTGTAACTTCAATTTTGAAGGTCTTGAAAAGTGCATATGATAGCACTGGGGATAGAAGGAATTTCAATTCTTCCGCACTTTGGAAATCAGCTTAGTTCTTTATAGGCCAAGTTTTATCTAGCCATCCCTCCCTGCAGTACTTGCCACCAGAAACATGTGAATGTTTAGGAGCTGTTGCTGGATTTTTTATCCCTGTATTTGGTGTTTTAGAATCTTAAGAATGGCCTGATGCTTTACCCTCCCTATGCTGTCAGACAACTGCTTGCCTAGCAGTGTGCTGGGCTACTAAAGCAAGTGCAGTGATCAGTGCTGGACCCTGGGAAGAGGAATGCAGCTTTCTGACCTCCCCATAGGCACCATGCCAGGCATGAGCTGGGCCAGCCATAGCGCTTGCCGTGGCTTTGCAGCCTGCCTGTGCTATTGCCATTTTTAAAGTGTGTCTGTTTTCTTCCTGGCTGAAAGATCCTAGCAGATTTTGGGAGAGCAGCTAGTACAGAGGAGGACATATGTGCCACTGTACAGCATCAGCTAACTGGGTGCTGGTAATTTGCCACTTTGGTATTAATTTAACTGGGCAGGACCTGAGCAGCAGAGTCAGAGAGCAGCATCAGGTGGGCAAGGGTCCCAGCAGCACACTGGGCAGCACAAGAAGAGCACTAAGGGCCATATTCCAACTCTGGAAGCTAACGTGCTGGCTTCAGCAGCAGCCATGTGAACATAACTGCTTCCAGAGGACAGGCCCCAAAGTTTAGTATTTCTCCAAATGAAGTATAAAAATAATTATGAGCTTAGTCTGCAAAACTTGGGTCCGAATTCATAACCATCTGGTGTTAATGGCCTGAAGTGAAACTTCAGACAAAGGTTTCATTTTACTTATTATTCATGAGAAAAGCTTCTGGCTTAGAAGTGACTGCAGCTTTGCTTATTACTGATGGACCTTCATACCTGATGCCTTGCTGAGGGGTAAGGGTGTGCAGAAGCCTGATGCTGCTCTGCTTTGACTTCAGGCAGGTGGCACTGGGCACAGACAGTGGAATTGCTTGAAGGACACAGAAGAATTAAGAAGCTCAATATAATATGTATCCTCTTGCCATTTTCACTTCACTGACATTAATCTTCCAAAAAGCCCCTGCCCAAGAGTTTATTGAATGGCAAAAAGGTTTCCATACTGAAATTAACTCCTATTGCTACTTATCTATGAGCAAAAGCTGCTTTTAGGCTCTTTGTCAAAACAAATCTCAGCTGCATACCAGCTCAGAACTGGGTGGAAGGACTATGTGGAAAACATATACTTCTTTTCAGTTCAACTGAAGTTTTTCAGACAAAGCCTTTCCATCCCAGATAGTGAGGGCATCCCAGATAGTGTTCTAATTCTGAACAGGGCAAACAGAAGATGATGACGTGGTGAGACATGTTGATAAGGAGAAACATGCAGATAAAAGTGGCAAACAAGATCTCAGGCTTTTCTGACAATTTCAAGAGAAACATCCCTGCTTATTAAAGCTTCTGATGGAGATTTTTAGACGTTACTGTGTGGTCCAGAAGGTGTTACTCACTAAGCATGAGAAATTTGAGTAGGAAATTGCAGTGCTTTTGAGCCTGTTCTGTACAGACATTCTGGTGTTTCCATTAAAAATTTTAGGTCAAAACTCAAATGTTCCATGTGGGAAATGTCTCTTCTCTGGTTTTTCTATGTGGTCCAAGTACAGCAGCTTGTGAAGACCATCAGGGTTGTGTTTCTGGATCAAAATAAATTTTCAGCAAAAATTCTTCAGTTGTTATTTCTGGCCAATAGTCCTCCCCAAAATGAAAACAAACAAACAAACAAACAAACTAACTAAAACAAAACAAAACAAAAAAAGAAGGGGGGGGCAGGGTGAAGGGAATGCTTATTTTGCTTATCTGCAAAGTGCCCAGTAACCATATTTCCACAAAAGAAGCAAGAGCTGTAGAAATGCGAAGCCACTTTAAAAATCTACTTTTCCACTGCAATCTCATCTTCCTAAAGTTTTTGCCAGCCATTCTCTCATACCTTGATGCTTGATGTTAGGCACTTTCCCCTTAGGGCAGCTTGTTGTGTGGAAAATGCCAGTGTTTGCAGCATTCTGTGGCAAGTCTTAATCACTGCAGACTGAGATGTTTATCTGACCCTTAACCTTCATGGCACATGTCCATACTGGTGGTCCTTAATGGTTTGGACAAAGTTTCACAGGTCATCCTGGGCAGGGCAGCATGGTAACTTGCTGCTTTTTTGCTGTAAGCTGTTCCATCTGCATGCTACTGAAGAGTTTCCTCTTGGTTTTCTTGTACTCTTGTACTCCTCCTCTGAGGCTTTGGACTTGACACAGAAATTTCCAGAGGTAAACTTTTGGTCTGTAAGGTGCAGAATGTAACCACACTGAATACTTTTTTTTCTCCTCCTCATCTCTCTCCCAAGACTGTCACTCACTGGGAAGCCTGTTCTATGCTCTACTTTTATTCATGGAGCTGTGACTTACATTGAGACCCACTGGGGAGGGAGTACCCCCATGTCAGCACCAGCCTCAGCTTTACATTATCATTCAACTAGCACCTTTGTCTTCTCTTACAGTGTTTGCCAGAATCTTGAAGGCTCCTGAATCCCAAAACATCACCTTTGGGTCTGTGGTGACATTGCGGTGCACAGCGACCGGCCTTCCAGTCCCTTCTGTCACCTGGCTGGAAAACGGGAAAGCTGTAAGTGCCTCTTTTTCATGCTTTTGGCACTGAAGGATTGCTATCAGCTGGGAGCACAACAGGGGTGGTAGTCAGCACCAGTGGTTTCTATTCCTTCCTAACTTAGCACCTTGTTTTTCAAACTGGTTGAGTCCAGCTCATCTCTCTGCTGCAGTTTTTTCTGAAAAAGCGTTGTCCCCCTTATCCAGGGTGTTGTATGACTTCATTTGTTAGGATCTGAAAAGCCCAAGATGAAGGGTGCTTTAGACCCTTCCAACCTTCCTCCAAGACAGAATTTCTAGGACTTTGCTGTGTATTTCTGCACCTACCTTTCCTTTCCTTTCCTTTTTTAATAATGTGGTAACAATAACGAGGCAAAATTGTGTATTTGACAAAGTAACACAAACCAAGGAGTTAGATAGAGCAAACTGTTTTGAGGTCAAATACCTGTGGAACCACACTATGCACAGCATATTTGAAGAAGAGAATAGATCTGAAATTTTCTAGGCTGACCTAGGTGATGTGAAATATGTCATCAATTTATCCCTGGCCAGAAGTGTGCTCTTAAGAAAAGCACACTTCAGTGAAGAAGGAAACACACTTCACTGAAGAAAAGCCTCTTCAGTGGCCTGCACCAAGGGATGCAAATCACTGTGTCTCACAGGAATGATTCTGTGGTCTAATGATCCTGACCACTTAATATGGGTGCTTGCTTTCAACTTGCCTGGCTTTCATGGGTGTGTGTAGGCGGTTTCAATGCCTTCGTTTCAGTGAACTGGAAACCTGCTTGACATCAGGTATTGCCTGTGTGGGAGTGAGCAGGGAACCACAGCCATGGCAGCTCTGTAGCCCAAGCCTGCCACAGGTTTCCTCTAGTCTTCATGTGCTTAAGGTCAACATGTTTTATACTGTCTTTGGTCTTTTGACAGCTTTTAGAAAGATGTGAGCTCAGGGCATGATTCTGTGGAGGCAGGTGGAGTGTCTGCTGAGTGCAGGCTGCCAATTTGCCTCTGCTCTTTCTCATGGACCTCCTGTCAGCCCTGAGTCCTTCTGAGCACAGGCTGATCCTGACCATTCCCGTGGACTTGCTTGTCCAGAGGACCAATAAATCCCCTTTGTTCTTACTTCAGGGGACTACCACCATCCTGGTTTGTGTCTCCTCTTTCCATACATTAAAACATGTTATTAAGATCCCATGGGTACTGTGTAGGCTGTCTTGCCTTCCTTGCCTCCTCTACACCTTATTGTGTCCTCCAGACTGATTAGGGCCAATTTTCTATGTTCCTTCAATGTTGCTAGGCACAGCAGCAAAGGAATCAGATCTGCTGAGACCCCTGGGTGCTCAGTGGTCTCTGTTAATATTTAGTTTGAGACAACTGCAGGTTTTTATTTAAGACTTCTTCCCTGCTGGGAATGAAACCTTTTGCAGGAGTCTGGGGTGCCCGGCAAGAGCAGTATATTTCCAGAGCACAGACCTGTGCTCTGCCGAGATCCTGATGCTGGGTCCCACAGAGAGCTGAGGTACCTGAGGTGATATTCAGCCCCCGCCCTGGGCCACTGCCTGACTGGTCATATCTGCTCTCCCCCATTCCTGTCTGAAATGCACAGCCCAGTCCCACTACCCAGGAGGGTAGTGCTCCAGATTGCCTCACTTTAAATACGGCAAGGAAACCTTAATGAGAGCCTGTCTCTGGGAGAGTCAGCAGGAAGCCAGTGGATGGGAGATGGTGAATTTGAGGGCTGGTTCAGAGCAATGGTGACTCATTAGAAGATGCAGCATGCCTGTGGCATTATGGTCTGTGAACACCAACCTGTAATTGTCCCAAGGCTCAAAGAACTGCTCTCAGAAGTCTGCTGAGCTGCCCTGGAAGAGGAGGATGGAAACTCCTCTGTGCAGCAGCTGCCTGGCCTACCTATTTAGAAACACAGTTAATTTTCCTCCTGGTATGCACCACAGGGCATCATGGACCTTATAATGTAGTTTTCCACACACCCAGGAATAAATGAGCCAGGTGTGAAGATATGAAGAGGTCTCTAATTTCCTGGTAGCTGAGGTGATGTTTTAAAGGCTAAAAAGAGAACTCCTGGGAAAAAAATCTCAGGAAATGTGTTTGAAAAGGAAAGGGAATCGATTAACACAAGGGAACATCTTGAAGTTTCCAGTAAAGAAAAAACAGATGGCCAGTGTGGGAGCTCTAGGCACCCGTGCCTGTGACTTTCCACTGTACATGGTGCATACTGCTTGTACTGCTTGCAGTTACCTGACCAACCTCTTCCTCCTGCATCCCAAGCTGGAAGGAACAATCCCAGTTATTTGTGGTCAGCAGGCTCAGTGCTGCCAGACGTGGTACACCTGAGGCCTGAGGAGCTAGCAGGGAGAGAAGACTGGATTAGCACAAGCTGCTGATGGCAAGCAGCCACCTATCCCACCAAGATGCTGGAAGGCAGTGGTGGCCTATAGGCCACCACTTCCTACTGAGAAGGTCCCTGCACCATTTTAGTGCTGAGTGGTTTCTGGAGAGAAAAGGATTCTAAAACTAAATTTGAGCAGCTCTGTAATAAAAGAGATATCTGTGAAAAAACATCCCTTGGGCTCCCATCCTCTCAAACTCATTTCATGTTATAAGGCCAAAACTATCCCTCGTCCCTCCATTTGCACAGCAACTGACATACCTGGTACAGTACTTACAAACGGTGCTGGTCTGATTATTTAATAATTTCTTCCCATGAACATTCTCTCACCACAACTCCAAGCTGACTCTGGGGCAAAACAAATCTATTCTTTTCAGCATTTTCTTTTCATAGAGAATCCAATCTGCTTACTAGACGTGCTACAACAGTGATGAGTTCCTTCTTGCTTATTCAATTATTGCTGTCAATACCTACGGGTATTTCATTTCAGTGAAAGGTCTCATAGAAAGCACATTTTTACTGACCTCCAGAGAGGTCAGATTGATATCTGTGTCTTAGTTACGTATGTGGGTAGAGTGCTTTGCTGGGGCAGATCCAGGGAGACAATCTGCAATGTCATTAAAGTCAGGTCACACCTAGGGTATCCACAGGCAACATACCTCAGCTGCATTACATTTGATGCTTCCTATGAATATGAAGGTTAGAGCAGGCAATGCTCTCCTTCCTACTGTCTTTGCAAGATAGTCTGTATGTACCATGCTCTCCTACTTTAATGAATGCCATGTTGGCAGAAAAGACTTGATGGTAAATCAAGCCCAGCTGGCCAAAATCAACAGGCTTCAAGCTCATTTAACTGGGAATTACTGATCTGAGAAAAGAGCTGGCCAAAATAATAGTATTTTCAGCCCTTTCCATATTTCTAGTTGCAAGATAAGAAAATCTACCAGATATCTGTTGAAGTATTGGAGCCAGAGCACTTTCGTTTCTCATGACTACTTTGAGAGTATGACAGTGGTTATACTAATCCAGAATCAATGACTTCCAAACTATTTTCTTTTCTTCCTCTGTATAGCGGATGTTCATAAAGTCATCCTGTGCTGGTCCTTCCTAAGGCACGAAGAGGAAAACAATCTACTACAAGAAGCCCTGCAGTAATTAGGCAGCTCAATTACATAAACCAAATTGTGACTATGATCCTCTTGAACTGAAACCTAATTTCAAAAGTATTGCTGAAGTGTGAAATAGGAGAGATCTTTTAACATTTATTTTTGTGTGTGAAGTCAGCTGCTGTGAAAGCACCAAAGTAATGCCAGCAGCTTTAGCTCTCTGCCACTTTTGTCTCCTTGCTACATCTTGCTCTGCTAATTGAAATGCTTGGGACTCTGCTAGATTTTTCCTTGGTTTGCCTGTTTGCATCTTTGTTGGAAATATTACTGAACCAGGCTTTCGCTCTTTTAGGTTTCTGTGGGGTCTATAGCAGAAAGTGTCAAGGACAGAGTGGTTGATTCCAGACTGCAAGTGTATGTCACCCGACCTGGCCTGTTCACTTGTCTTGCCACAAACAAGCATAGCAAAACTTTTGGAGCCGCAAAAGCAGCAGCCACCATCAGCATTTCAGGTATGCAGGGAAAGAAGAGGCCATTAGTCTTTTTGGCCTTTCCTGCTGGGGAAGAGGAAAGGGGTATGGAGTACTCTGGTGGAAGAGGGGAAGCCTCGGAGAGCTGATAGTGTGGGGGGGCCTAAATCTGAGTACAAGTACACCAGGCTATTTCCTCATATACTCTTACACTTCGGAGACTGGCATAGCTGTAATTTCCTGAATGTTTGATGCTGTCTTGTACTTTGTGTCCCAGAAGCACACTCGGTAAATTCATCCATGTGGAGGAAGTTGTGGCCATGACCCAGCGTTGGTATCATCTAACAGCAAAGTTAAAATAGCTTCAAGCCGTTCAGCTTCACAAGGGGTTGGCATCCAGAAAGGAGGGTGGTTGCTGTCAGAGTAGTATCCTGCCTTGCCTGAAGTTATCTCTTCTCTCAGAGACATCTCCCAAACGTGAAAATGAATTTCCAAAGAGAAGAAATACCTCTGTCAGAGCCAACTAACAGCGTTTGTCATACAGAGAGAAAGGTGGCAGCTTGTCCCATCCCTCTTTGGACAGGCAGGGGGATTTAGTTAGAGGAAAGAGGAATCACATTGGACATGGGATGGTAGCCCTGGTTCTGCTTTTAACCAGGCAGGTACTTGTTCATCTCTCTGTGCCTTAGCTTCTGCTTTCTTGAGAAAATAATCATGCCCTTTCTTACACTGGGCATTGAAACCTAGCAGTGATCTCTGCCCCATAAGGTACTCAGCACCTGGTGCTATATTTCCTATCCCCACTTCTGCTTTTAGCCCCGGCAAGTGTGTGTCCTACAAATGCAGTGGGGTGGACAGGTACTTTGGGCTGGTGGAAGTTGTACCTCTCCAGGCTGTGTGTGCTCAGCAGGAGGAGAACACTCCCCTAGACCTGAGCGGGAGTCTGCCCTGGCCTTGCCCCAGCTCACAAGGCTCCCAGGACAGAGGTGCCCTGGCCCTTGGCTGATGCCCAGTGCCTCCTCCCTGTGCTGGCACTGCCCAACTCCCTGTGGCACTGCAAGCCAGGACCACTGCTGTGTGCCAGTGCTGCATCTCCAGCCCTGCTTCTCCTACTTGTTACAACTGCTGCCTGAAGTAATGGATATCTATGTGAGTTAAACAAAGGGTGCTACCTGCTGATTACATTGGACCCAAAGGATCAGGATAAAAGTGCAGGTTTATGGCACAAGAGTCCACTTCAGCTGGCACTGCCATCAACAATCCACTTCCTCCTCCTCATTCTTTCTCACTTTACAGTGTTCAGTGTTGGCCAACTTTTTTTCCCCACACAAGATACAAAAAAAGGAACAGAATTTAGGTGCATTTTTTTTTCATACAGCTTACAGTTGTCAGACACATTTCCTAGCATGGAAATCTTGACTTATGCATCTCAGAGGGAACAATGAAGTGTCACTGATGTCTTTTCCATTTCTTCTTTCTCCTGGTTCATCACAATTCCTGGATCTGGTGTCTCTTGGCAGAATGGAGGTAAGAATGACTTTCTGTGGTTTTGTGGAGGCTCTTTCTGGGCCAGGGAGAAGAAGAATGATGAACCAAGGGGGTTTGGTTAATTTGGCTTAAATGAAGGGGTAGGTTTTCTGCATTCCAACTGTGCAGATGAGGTTCACCCAAAGGGATCACTGAGCTCCTTTACAGAGGCATAATTGGAGACTAAGTTTGGATAGTTAACAATGGTTTTAAGTCAAGCCAGCAGTAAGGGTGTTTGAAATATGGTAGTGGGGAGAATATTCTGGAGGAAATTCTATTCAATTACAGATCCACAGTTTCCCTTGACTTTACAAATTTTCACGGCAAAGCTTAACTACAAGTTAAACTCCCTCCTGTTCATGGTTAATAAATGCAATTTGGTTTGGTGCTCACCAGATTAGGGCAAGAGAAGGTTATGTTTGTTCTGAGCAGAGTTATGGATGAGTAAAGCCACCTACATGTGATGAGAAATGAACTTCTGCTTAGTGAGTTTTGCAGGACTGAACAATTTAGCTAGCTTTTTCTCTTTAGAATCCTTCCATGTTTCTACATGCTGCAGTGGCTGATCAGTCTGGAAGGAAAATGACAATGTTAGCCTGGGGGCGTGGGCTGGGAGCTTCTGGCCATCACAGAAAAGAGCAGAGCCTGGGAAAGTCTGAGCAAATGGCTTTGCCACTCTGCTGACACAGACTCCCTGCAAAGGCTATTTCCTCCGTCACAGGAGCTTGCAAGATTGATTCAGGAAGTTTATAAGTGATTAAGTGACCACCCAGTGATAATGGCAGACCTATGCCTTACACCTGCACCCTTGCAGGTATGACAGGCATGGGAACACAGATTAAGTGCTCAGCCCATGTGTCCCATAGGTGTTCTTAACCTTTGCTGCATGATGTTACCTTTCTGTAACAAACCATTGTGAGAAACATGTTGTTGTTACTTTTCCATTGCAACTTGGTCTGTGTCTCCTTGCATATTTCAGAAAAGCAAAGAAACATAATGTTAGCACTGTTAGCTCTTCTCAGTCTGCCTCTGCAGCCCCCTGAAGTCAGCAGCACAGCTGCCTCATGCACACCTGTCCCTGCTTTTGCCGTGGGGCACAGGAAGGATGCAACTTTCAGATTAAGCACAATGAGAATCACCAGGAAAATGTAAATAACGTGATGCCTGCCATGCCAAGAACAGTTCTAGCAGGGTGCTAGGATCAGTGCATTGCTTTGGGGAAACCTGCTGTGTGCTGGGGAGATGCCATGGGCTGTGAGACTAGAGCAGCATGCTGGAGGACTCCTGTGTCACATGAAGGTGTGTCCATGGAGCCTGGGATGATGCAGTGTCAGAGCATCACTGCCATTTAGGTAAACCTCAGGGGATTGGTGCCTTCCTGTATTTTTTTATCCAATATGACACAGAAAAAAAAAAAAAAGAAAAAATTCACATGGAGCCCAAAATAGAGCAGCTAAAACAGGGCCAGGGAGTGTCATCTGCACAGAACAGCATCTGAAGAACAGAAATGTGAGCACCCTGTGTAATCCCTTGTCCATGCACCTCCAACTTTCTGAAAAAAAAAAAACCAACAAAACAGCAAGAAACCCCACAGTTAACAATGGATGATTATTTGGACAGGGGAAAGAAATAAAAGGCAAAGATACAAATAGCTCTGTTGACTGCTCCAAATGGTTGGCATGTTGTGAATTGAACTCTCTGACCCCAGTTACACTGACCGAATGAGCAGTGGGGACAGCTGCACCCAGCTTTCCTCTCTGCCCTGATTTGGCCATCCCCCACACACAGGGAGTCTGTTTTCACAGCTTTGCTTCCCATACTCAGGACACTGCCATTCCCATCCCCATCCCCATCCCACAGGCTGCCTAGGCAGAGGGCACCTCTTCACCTGCAGACCTTGCTGCTGTTGGGTGACTGTGGGAGCTACTGGAAACATGGCTGATCTGTGCACTACCCTTACCCTGCTGCTCTCTTTTGATGGCCATGGGGAAGAAGGGAGGAAGGGAGGGGGGAGAGAGATCTCCTTCTAGATACAAATAACGTGGGAAAGACAAATAAATGGCCCTCAAAGAAGATGACCCTGCTGTGATTTTTACTGCTCCTGCATAGCTCTGTCTCCATGCTGTATGTCAGGACTTTGCAAAATGGGAGATGTGGTGAAGAGAGAAGATGCACTTTGCAGAGAAACACTGGGAAGAAAACCCAGAGACTTGTGCCTTCCTTGTCTCTAAGTTTCCCAGCCAAAGGTGTGGAAGAGGGCCAGGGTCAGGAGTGGTGCAGGAGCTGAGGACGGGCAGGCCAGAGCTTGTGAAACATTCCCTGGCACATGATGGGTTGAACTTACCTGGCTCTTGCTCATCAAGTCTATCTTAAATTAAACTCTAACTCTGGTTAAATAGCAGAGCAAAAAATCCTGAGTTATTACAGGACTGCAAGCAAGCAGCACGGCTGATCCCTACTGTAGGGAAGTAAAATATTTTCCCATTAGAGCCTAGGGGCAGTGTCATGGTTCTGTGTGATCGCTCAGTCTTTAGTCCACTTATAACCTTAACAACACTTGGTCAGAGCCTCATCCCTGGAGCTCACCTGGGCTGGCACCAGGGTACCCTGCAGAAGTTTCATCCTTGGATTAGATTAGCTGGTTTTAGTGGTCATAAACATCTACCATCTCCTCTGCCTCTGTTAGCCTTACACATGCCACTTTATTCAGAAACAGGGCTATTGTGCTCATGCAGCTGTTTAGATCTGTGAGATTATTCTCTGTGTGTGCTCTTGTCCTTGACAGCAAGCTGTACAAGGGTGACACAGGCTACTGCAGCACATACAGAGGTGAGGTGTGTAGTGCTATCTTGGCGAAGAATGCTCTTGTTTTCTTCAACTCCTCGTATGCTGACCCTGAGGAGACCCAAGAGCTGCTTGTGCACACTGCCTGGACTGAACTGAAAATGGTGAGTTCATTCTGCCAACCGGCTGCTGAGTCTCTGCTGTGTAACTACATCTTCCAGGAGTGCAATCCCTCGGGAGCTGGGCCAGCTCCAAAACCAGTGTGCAGGTAAATGAAGAAAAACATGCTCATATTTCACTTTCATTTTGTGGGGATGTGTATGCAGCAGGGGAGCGTCTGTCCAGGCTTGCAGTAGCAAGTGAAGCTGGGCACTCTAGGTTTGCACAGGTTTTCCCTTTGCTCTCTTCTCTATACACTCAGACTGATTCAGCTCTCACTGTGCTCATTGCTAGGGTGTGGTCTGAATTTGAAGTCCAGACCTCTACATTATATCAGGTGTTTGGAGGACAGTGTTGAAAAGAAGTATCCATTTGAATTACATAAGTAGTTTCAACAATGAACATACCGTTATCTGTTAAATCTTACTAGGCCAGTGTGTATAGTTTTTATTACAATAAAGAGTAATTACTTCTTTGGAATTTTGACTAAATGCAGCTCCAGAAGATGCAACAAATCTGGCCAAGGCAATATGCCAATCATTAAGCACGTCCCGCTATGACAAAAATGTGACAAAATGATGAGACCAGAGACATTGCCTGTATAATTGTACCTGATAAACCAAAACTCCAAAGAGGTTATTGTATCCTTCTATATGCAGAGACAAGTGCATTGAAATTGGGCTGACAGGGACCCTGAGCAGTCCAAAGCATCTCTTACTATAGCTAATCTACTGTTGACAGGTATTTGTAAACACATCCCAGTGACAGACACTTTTCCCTCTCTATGCAACCTCCCCAGCAGTCCTTCCCTTGTTGTTCCTCATCCTCCCAACATGGTCATGGAGGCGAGTTTCTTTCTTTCCTCTTTGCAGTGAAATTTTACATCTCTCCCAGATTCTGTGACCAGACTAAAACAGGTTTTTCCAAGCTCTGCACACAGTTTTTGCTCTTCTGCCCAGTCCAGGTTTGGTTATTTTTAACTATAATGGAATATGACTGCTTGGTGTGCTTTGCAGAGGACAGCCCCACACATACATATCAGGGTGAAGCTTTCTTTTTTCCTAACATATTCAGCTCCTAAAAAAGTAGTCATTATCCATTTCACATTTGGGCAGCTGACATCCCTGCCTAAAGTGCCGTGCTTTGTTCTTGTCTTCCTTGAAACACATTTTAAAATACTATTCAGATCTGCCTTTACTGGAAGAGTAGCCCCAACTCTAGTGTCTCAAATAAAATACAAATCTTTTCTACAGACATGGCAAGCACAGTGCTTGCTGGACTTGGGCCAGATGTCTAATGGCAATAATTTCTCCAGTTATGTAGGGGCTTTTTAGGACAATCAGCAGCATGTTGTTTTTGTAATCAAGACATTTTTTGTTGCTCCTCCTTTAATATCTCTAAAACAAAGGCAGAGAAAATCCCAGTGTGAATATTGACCATACACTTAGTTTTCTACTTGGTACCTATGCCGCCTGATGTTCTGCCATTGACCCAGGGGTGGCATATATCCTACGAAAGAAGATTATGTGCAAATATCCAGAGATAATAATGAAGCCAAGCACTACAATTTGCTTTTTGCTAGCAAGCTTCTCCCTGCCACCTCAATATTCTGCTCTTTGTCATTGTGCCCTTAAATACACGATCTCTGTGCCTTTTTTCAAGATCTGTGGCAGTATTTATATCTCAGCCACACATGCATAGCACATTAGTCAGCTAAGGGTTTTGCACATTGCTCTGCAAGGTATTTCAGTCAGATCTCGGCCTTGCTGTGTTTACCCCTGCCCATGAATGGCCTTGCAGGACCAGAACGCTCCGTGATTTGACTGAAGCCCTGTATTTCTGGGGCCCTTCTAAAGTCAGAATTATATAAACCAACATAAATATGCACTTGATCTTGATGCACTTGAGCTAACAGTTACAACACTTGCAAATATGTCTAAATGTTAATGGGCTTTCCTGGAACCATTTTTCTTCAAATCCATGAGTCAATGTTGGTTTTTATTAATTATTCTTACCTCCTTCCACCCCAATTTTAATGCAGCTTTCTTCATAAGAAAAGTCCTAGAATAGCATCCTTCCCAATTCCTGTCCTCAGAGAGCATCAGGTGAACAGCAGTACTTTCAGAGCCCAATACTCCTTTTGATAACTCAGACATCTAATATATACTTAGTGGCTGAGAGAGGTCTGGGGGCTCTTGAGCACATCTCACATGGTCTTGGTTACTTTCCAACTCTCTTAACTACTTTTTACTGACAACTTCATAGCTTTCTGCAGAAGCTGGCTAGACTACACAAGTTTTCAGCTGAAATACTTCATGAACAAGAATTTAACTCTCTCAGATGTGGGAGACTTCTCCCAGTTTTTGAGGGACATGCTGCCTTTGATGTGTGTCCATGTATTTTTCTCTTATTATTCTTTTTCTGCACCATTTTTTCTCTTTCCGTGTTACTTTTTAAATGTTGATTTGGTTTGGAAGGTAGCTAGCAAGAATAACAAATGACAGGCTGAGTAAAGCTTTTATAAAAGTAGCCAGGGGGTAAAACAAGATGAAATGAAACAGAAGAAAGCCACATGGGAAAAGTTCACTTAATGTAAATTTAGATGCAAATTGATTAAATTGAGAGTTCTTAATGGAAAGTGATGTCTTGTCTCATAATTCTTGATTACACCTGCCTCCTGTTGCTGGCTGCTATTGCAACAGTAGAAAAACTACCCCCAGTTTCTGTTTCAATCACTGCTGATAGGAAGTGATCAGGCTGTAGGGAACAGTCCTGTGTTGGGGAAAGTCTCTCTTTGTTTGGGTCTTTGTGTCCCCACCTCCTCTTACACAGTCTCTTGTGGTCCCTAGAAACACTACGGGCACACTTGCTGTCTTCTGCCATTACTGTTCTTTGTCCATCTGTCATTTACATGACATAACATTTCTAATAATAACCTGAAGTAATCTTTGCATGTGACCTCAGCAAACTCTCCCTGCTCAGCATTGGGTGCTACAACAACGGTATGAACCCAGCTAGAAGTGACTGACCGTCCCTCCCTCTGGCTGCTTTACCATTCTTCCAGGGTGCAGATAACCTTCCTTTAACCCTGGAGCAGACAGCATTGCAGGAGAATGGTCTTTTGCGTTTTGCAATTGAACACCGAATAAAAGGCTTATTTAAGGCTGCTCAGGATATTTTTTCGAACAGAGCTAATTCAATCCAGATCTCCCAAGTCTCAGCCAGTGATTCAAATGCAAGTTTTTCTCATTTCCCTATCTAAGTATTTCTTTACTTCACAAGGTCATTCCTGTTCCACATGTTGTTTAACTTCAAAAAGATAAACTTGCCATCTGGCTGCATTCTGGCTTCCATGGAAGGGAGGAAGGAATAAACCAGGACTGGTTAAAACCAAGCACAGAGCAGCTGGGCATTGATGACTTCAGCCTACTGAACCGAGGGGCATCCATTCCTGTTGCAGAAAAGCTGTTGCTCTGGTAAAATTCCCAATGTCCTTCATCCTTCAGGTGCTTTAGAGGGTTTGCAGTGTTGCTGAAACTCATGACCATCTGCTCTTGTCAAAACCTTTGAATAATTAAAGAGATTGCATCGACACACCGGCTGATGAATTTGGCTAAATCTTTCACCACAGACCCCAGAACTACATTTCTCTTTCTGCATCATTGTATGATGGTTGGAAAAGTTGTGGATCTAGGAAAGACTTCAGCTGAGCTGTGCAAAAGAAATCTCTGCACGTGACCTCAGAGCTGATTTTGTAACCCAGGCTCTCAAGAATGACTACATAAATAAGCAAATCATTGATAAATTGACCAATATAACAAATCCACACACTTCCCAGTATGCTGTGTTTTCTAATTTTTTATTTTCCTTTTTTTTTTCTAGTGCAGGTATTTCTACCTTGCCTTTCTTCACAAACAGTTTCTCATATAAGGCCCATTTAAGCATCCAAAGCACTTATTGTCAGTGAATGTTTCACATTGTTATGGAAGTAACACATTAGGTGGGAGACAAATCACTTTTTTACCAGGCAATCTAAAGCTTTTTCTGCAGATATCTACAGAGAAAAAATAGATTTAATGTTGCCTATAGAGACAATAAAAATGATATTTTTTCATTCAGTGAGATTAAAAGTATATGCAAATGTTTAATATAAGAAGGTTAAGAACTGCAGCTCACCTTTTGCTTTTAGTAGATGACACTTCAATGTACAATTTATAGAAGCCAAGTGAGATTTTTAGAATATGGCAAAAAATTCTAACTCTAGAAATGAGAGGGAGACTATTTACAAAAGCATGTAGTGACAGGACAAGGGGAAATGTCTTCAAACTGAAAGAGAAGAGGTTTATATTAGATGATAGGAAGAAATTATATACTGTGAGGGTAGTGAGACACTGGCACAGGTGGCCCAGGGAAGCTAGGTATGCCTCATCCCTAGAAGTGTCCAAGGCCAGGTTGGACAGGGCTTTGAGCAACCTGGTCTAGTGGAAGGTCCCCTTGTCCATGGCAGGAAATTGGAAATAGGTGATCTTTGATGTCTTTCCAACACAAACTATTCTATAATTCTATGATGTTTATTAATGGAAGACGTCAAAAAATCTGTAGAAAAAGATAGGAATGAACTCCCCACAGCTTAGTGTGTGTTGTGTTTTAAGCATAACCCTGCTTCATTAAAAATGTAGGTTAAAGGAAGTTGTTGCATTTCATACAGTTTCCTTTATGCTATATGAGCCAGATAGACTGGCTTTAAAGAAGTGTCACCCCATTAATGGATTTCTGTCAGCCTGATAACCCCTGCACATCACTGCTAAGTGCAGCCATTTTTTCCAAGCCATTGACAGCTGTATTTCACTGTTTTTTGCAAAACAATGTAGAGAGAATTGCCTTGCTGTAAAGGATCTCTACTGCTTTAAGGAATGGCTCTCAATGGAGGAGAACTCTCAGAAGGGGATTTACAAGCCAGGGCTGATGCTGCTCACTCTTCCTGAATGCAACAGGTTGCCAAGCCTGCACCAGAATCCCAGCTCCTGCACCCGCATCCCTTTCTTTGGTAAGGTGGCACATGCTGCTGATTGTCCAGAGAGCTGTGTTCCTGGTAAGGGAGAGGGGAAGGGTAAATCCATAATTTACAACTAAAGCAAAAGCCGATGGTGGGTGCTGTCCTGTCAGCACCTCTGCATGGAATTGTGACAGCTGCTTTGGCTGTTTGTGTCTCTCGTGCAACTGGGGTGTGGGAAAATCCCTCTAGTAAATAAAGCCCGGATCTTTATTGAAAAGATCATAATAATCTCGAAAAACAGTCTTAATGATATCAAAATTGCCACTCAGGTGCCTTTGCAAAGAAACAAGCTGTTTAAGCACTGCTAGGGAGGGAACTTTTTCCTGTAACGTGCTTCTAAATGAGCATCCAGTGATATTGCATCCTGGACAATCCCTCCTTACATCTTGTCTTGTCTTTTTACAGATTTTAAGAAGGAGAACATAACCAGTAAGTAGACTCCTCCAAACTCTATGTTTTTAGAGATGGACATGGTATCCTTCATCAAAGCTGCCATTTGCACAGTACTTTTGTGTTTTCTGCTGGCTGAATGTAAATTATTACTGAGGAATATCTGGGTTTCCACGTCCAAAGCATGGGGAAACACATTTCCAGCTCTTTGGAGGTCAGGGAGACCATGGGGTAACTTTTTATGAGAGAGGCATGGTGGGTTTAGATGATACCCTTCCCCCAGCTGTTTCCTTTTATATCTACCCATTGCCTATCATTCTTCCCTACCCATATTTGTATTTCTGATTCTGAGGTTGGTCACAGCCTTGTATGTTAATGACATGGTTACCTATGTCAGGCTGGCCTTGCAAGACCTTAAGCTCCCAGCTCTCTCCTCAAATCACCTCTGAAGTCTGGCTATTTCTTGTATGAGCCTCCCATGACCAGTGGTGGGACCCAGACATCCCCTGCAGTGCTGCTTTGACTTCTGTCAGGCTCCCACCCTGGTCGTGCTGCTGGTCGTGGCTGAAACACGCACACCCAATGCTTCCACTCATGTGCAATTGCAGTTTCAAGATCAGCCACTGAACTTGCCTCATTGCAAAAAAGGAAGAATCTCTCTCCTGCCATGCATCTAAGCAGGTGAAGTTTGCAGATTTGGCAGTGGCAGGCACCTTGTTCATGGAGAGAGAGGGAAAGTGAAAAAAACCAAACCCAAACCCAAACCCAAACCCAAACCAAACCAAACCAAACCACAAAAAAACCCCAAAAAACCCAACCAAAAAACAAGAAACAAACAAACAAAAAAAACCCCTAAACCCCCCCCCCCACAAAACCCACCACAACCCAAATAAAAAAAACAACCAAACAAAAAAAAATTCCAAAAACCAGAAAAACCGAAGAATCTTGGGGAATATTCTTGATTCTTTCATGAAAGATCTTGGTTCCACCTGACAACCCAAGACCTAAGGGCCTGGTGATGCATACATGGAGACAAGGGCTTCAGCACCCTCTGGGCCAGTGCCTACAGCCTGGAAGTGCAGCCATCCCTGCCCTGGCAGAGGGACAAGAAGAGAGGGAGGTCAGCATATGAATGGAGGATTTATGGGATGGCTTCAGTTTCCCCACAGATGTTTCAGGACATATCCTCTGTCTCCTGTGTATTGTGTATGCATGAACTTTTTTGTTCAGTTTCCACAGCATTTTCCCAGAGTGGCACTGCATAAATGTACAATATTCAGACATGAACCAGGAAGATATAACGGTAACATTTTAGTAATATTGCCCCCTCTTTTTTCTTTACACCCACTGTTATGTACACAAAGGTTTCTTGAGAATGAACTGAACTGTTTTCTAGCTTGCTATCAAATTATTCATTAATGCCCAGGTGGACCAGCTACATTATTCCCTCTGTCCTTATTGTAGGAAGACAGTCTATGAAAGCATCTGCATTTCCAGAGTAGGAAAGATTCAGAGGTTCTTTCTCAGTGTTGGTCTTGCTCCTAAAGCTCTCCACATTCATCTTTTAAGGTATCCCACTGACATTTGTTTCAGATCTGTGCAGAAATCTTTTCCATGTTCATTACTAGCTGTGTCACGAGGTATGTCTCAGGCACTGCTTTCCTTGCCATTCAGTGTGAAACAAGTAAAATTCTTGGCTCAGGTGCACAAGTATGTTCCATGACAGTCTAACATCTCTGATTAAGATTTTACACCTCTGCAGAGCTACAGGTGCCAGTCATGTGGGGGCTGCTATCTTATTGCAGATGTGAGTCATAAACAGTATTTATATATCAGCCAAAGAAATCCACTTTAGAGTATTTTACTTTGCATTTGTGGTGGGTTTAAATGTTCCCATAAAGTCCACGATCATTTCTCTTCTCAAGTGTTTGGATGCCTCAGGGCTATAGGAACTCGATCCTTTGTTTAAGCTTACTCGACTGGAGTTAACACTTTAAAGGCAGTGTGTCTACCTGCATGTGTATAGTATTTACTACCTGATGAAACCTCAGTGAGCTAAGAATCTATCACAATATATAACTGCAATCCTGAGTGCAGTGTGTGATGCGATAAGAAAACAGCAGATAGTCATGATGGTGTGTTGACTATGGTCCTTGTACATGAGAAAGAGTACAATCCACAAAGACACATACCCTTGTGTCAGATTTGGGTCAACCCTTATGCAAAGCTTTCAGGAAGATGAAAAATATTTGCTTAAAAAAGTCATTATTTTAGAACACATCATGTTTCTTCTTGGTCTTCTTTTTTCCTGGGCTGCAAGATTATGAACATAATAGAAAATAAAATCATGACAAAAGAATTTGCTGGTTTGTTAATTCTTCTGCCAAGACTAGCAATGCAGTGGACCCTAGTATATACCACCTATTGCAATGTTAGCCTTGGCTCAGTTGAGTTTAGAGATTAGCTACTATTCATTGAAATGTGTAAGGCTGCATCTCCTCTGCTGTCTTTCTGATTCCTAGATTATGCCAGCATGCATTAAACTCTTCTCTGAGGACATGTGTATGTGAGGACATATGTCCTATGAGGACATTAATGCATCATCCTGCAGTAAAGTCTCAAGATCTTCTGCCAATTTTTTCTGCAGCTGGAACAAGCCCTGTATATGCAGTGACTACACTATCTTCATCATACAAGCCCTGTATATGCAGTGACTACACAATCTTCATCATAAAGAACATTGTTTTATACTGATACCATTCCTTAGATCATAGCTCAGATCATACTTCAGGGTATTGTTTCCATGCATGCTGAAAACCATAGGCTGTTTCCAAATAATCAAAGAGGATAAGCACTGTACAAAAGCAGGAGGAGGGCAACTTTATGAATCTCAGCTCCCTGCTACCAACCTGAGGAACATTAGTGCCTTCCTATTAGTGCCACAGTAAGAATTCAGGCTGTGAAGTATGAAACCAGGACTGTGATTTGCTTTCTGCCTTGATTTGGCTTGGGTGGGTTCATTGTGGTTCTGCCCTGCACTTTCTGCATGAGGTACTGTGACCTAGGTAGTTGTAGCTCAACCATCACAGGCACATGGCCTGTTTTCTCAGTCTGAGAGACCTGCAGTGCCCTCTTCGAAGTTTTTACCAGATTTCCTTCTATTTATTGAGTGCAAAATCCATTAGAGTGTAAACAGGAGGCTAAGCTGTACCCTTGATGTGTTGTCTAGTCCTGTGTGCTTCAGACCTGATGCTGTCAGATGGTCTCGCGTAACGACATGAACTTTATTCTTATGAGTCTCTGCTGCAGGACATGGTCTGAAATGCCTTGACCCCATGTTTTATTTTCTCTCCCAGGGACTTGCTACAGCGGCAATGGCCAGTTTTACCAGGGCACAGCCAATGTCACAGCATCTGGCATTCCCTGCCAGAAGTGGAGTGATCAGGTGAGCGTCAGTGTGAGATCCACCAAATGGAGAGCTGTGCTCAAGTTTTGCTTTTCCAAGGAGTTTCTCGGAGTCAGGCAGCCCAGTCCCAGTGAAAAGGATGAGCGGGGGAACAGGTTGCCTTCACTCTTGAGCACACTGGTGTTTTATAATCTCATCATATTTCAATCTGCAAGTTCCCCTTGGTGTGTCAAGATGTATTCTCTGTCACTTTAGGCAACTGAAAGGCTGTTTCATGAAAGGCTCTGTATTGCTTCACTCCTTTGGCGCTTTTTTTCCATTTTGTTTTAATAATAATAGCAGGGAAAATTATGCTGAAACACTTATACAATTTGTTTCTTCCCCCAAGGCTCCCCATTTGCACAGGAGGACTCCTCAGGTTTTCCCTGAGCTGTTTGATGCTGAGAATTACTGCCGCAATCCAGGAGGCGAGAACGAGCGTCCCTGGTGCTACACAAAGGATCCAGCTGTGACCTGGGAATACTGCAGCGTGTCTCCCTGTGGAGATGGTAGGCAACTGCACTTTATAATTTCTGCCAGTGTGGTTGTTTCGTGGGCATGCAAGGTGTTTACATCCTGAGTACACCAATCTGTTCTGTCTTCTGGCTCCAGCTAGTTCTGGGTCTTCTCATAGATTTAGTCAGCATCTTTAACCAGAAGGTTTAATGTGCCCCATGAAGAGGGGAAAATGAAGACAGGCAAATCAAGCACCTTGCCCTAGCTTGTATAAATGCCAAAGATGAAGTGAAATGTCCTGTGGTATGCTGAAAAATTGATTTGTCATACTGTTTAGAAGGTAGGGTTTCAAGCTGTTTTCCCAAGTTTTTTAGTTTAGGGTTATTTTTTTTTTTCAGTAATACCCCCCCCCCCCCCCAATTTTAACTAAGAATAAGCCTAAAAAGATGGAAACATCTTTGTTCTTTGATGTCGAAGCTAAGTCTTCCTGTTATTTCTTGTTCAAAGAACAGACAAATTTTTGAAAAATATTTCATCCAAGATTCCCAGTTTCTGGATTTCAGTGCTTAGAAATAAGACTGCATTTGGAAACTTCCTGTATGGGGAACAGGGATTCCATGAACATAAGTAATTTTCAGTTAAGCTGGCAATTAAGAAGAAGAAGAGTTTGAATTTCTTTCTGTTGTCAATCATTGCATGCAGAGAGTAGCATTTTCTAGAATGTCTCAGAAACTATTCCACAGGTAGCTATGTGATTTTTTTCCCTGATAATTCAGCCAAGTGTGCTTTAAACTAGTTTTCCATATTTGCCCCAAAAACACACTGAGATGCAAACTGTTCGGGGCAAGAGGATATTTTGGGAAAGTATCACTCTGTACTTACTTGGTCTTACACTCCTCCCTGCAGATTCCTTTTGGGACACATGATACATTGTGGTTTACATTGTGCACCATTGATCTTTCCCACTGCAGACATTACTATATTTGAATACTGTTGAGACTATCAGATGTGACCTCCCATTTGTAAGTCTTGCAAATATTCTATACCAAAACTGTGTTCCCAGATTAATGGGAACTATAAATCAGTTTTACCAGATCTTGGATTTTCACATGTGGCAAGTACAAATGGGTTTTGCTTCCTGCAAAGCAAGCTTCCATAGTATGGCCCTCTCATGTGGTCATAGGGTTGTATCTGTAATATCAGTAATTCCCAGGGTGACAGGCTAGCTCTGTCACCCTGTCTAAATTCCTCTTTTATTTGCATTTCAGCATTGTTATCACTGGGAACAAGAAAACCAAATGGAGAAACTCTAAATCTTCCCCCTCCTCCTCCATTTTCCCCTACATACTCCATGAACGTTATCATCTCAATCATCTCCAGCTTTGCTCTGGTAGTGATCTTTGGCATTATCACCCTGGTTTGCTGCCGTCGTCGAAAACAGTGGAAAAATAAAAAAAGGTAAAACCTGGAACTTAATTCAGTGCAAGAAACGCTGCTTTGGAAAAGGGGCTTTCTCGTTTCTGAGAGAGAAGTCCTGTGAACACCTGGGAGGGGACAG
Source organism: Leptocoma aspasia (assembly GCA_013399835.1). NCBI lineage: Eukaryota > Metazoa > Chordata > Aves > Passeriformes > Nectariniidae > Leptocoma > Leptocoma aspasia. The sequence continues at coordinate 89,581 of VXAX01003087.1, forward strand.
TAGCCATCCCCTTGCCTGTGACAGCCCAGTGTAAGTTCTGTTGAACTCCTGTTGCAGAGCAGAAGGTGGCCTGGTGACTAGGGACATGGACATCTTGCTGCAAGTCTCCTTCAGTAGCCCTGCTGCACCTTCCTTTTCCATCCTGAAAGAAATAAGCTCAGGAGGAGACATATCTAGTTATGACATGGTTGAGGGCTCTGCACACACTGACCAAAAATCGCTCCGTTGTTTCAGAGAGTCGGAGACGCCAACTCTCACCACTCTGCCCTCGGAACTGCTCCTGGACCGGCTGCACCCCAACCCAATGTACCAGCGCATGCCTCTTCTCCTCAATCCAAAATTGCTTAGCCTGGAGTATCCCAGGAACAATATTGAATACGTGAGAGATATTGGGGAGGGAGCATTTGGGAGAGTCTTCCAAGCCAGGTAAGCAGTGTCTTTGTGAGTCTTCTTCATCTGAAGATACTTGTGAAAAATCGGCACTGGAAATCCATCCATCCATCCATCCATCCATCATCCATCCATCCATCCATCCATCCATCCATCCATCCATCCATCCATCCATCCATCCATCCATCCATCCTCAAATGCATGTGTACCAAATGGTATGCAACACTCGGGTTTGAATAATTTTGTTTTGTTGTCCACTGCTATCTGTCACTATTTGTTAAACTTTTGCTACAAATTACTCTTTTCTACTCTCTAGTAGATGTAATGCCTTACTCATATACTAAAGTCTGGTATAAAAGTTCAGCTAAATTTTGCCAAGAGTACTGCCTATGATATGTGATCTATTGTGAAGTTCTTGCATTTCCCAGTATTTATGAATTGTCAGTGTGTGGTGATCTCCATTATGACCAATACTGATCTGTGTAATTAAAAATTACAATTACAAAAGTAATTGTCATGCTACAGTTCAGTCCAAACCGAATTTCAATTCAATTCAGTGGCAGAACCAAACCAAACCAAAAAATTCCCTAAAAACCCTCCCCACACAGGCCAATGGGGAGATGGGAGTGTGGGGATGTGGTTGTGTGTCTGTGATGTCCCAGCCTTAATGGGAAATGCACACCCAAGATTTGTAGACGCTTGTGGGGGTAAGGAACGGCAAAAGTCAGAGTATCTGCAAAAGTGTACAAATTTTTATTAGTAAATTACATGCCTGCCATGGAAGTAGCTCTTTTATTGTCCCTGATCTCTTGTATAAGCACAGGGCATTGCATTTTGAATAAAGGGGTAGTGTGAAAAAGAAGTGAAAAGGAAGGGAGACAGAAAGATGGATTAAAGACAGAAGGAGAGAAAGAAAGGAAGAAAGGAAAAAAGAGAGATCAGTGGTCCTGGCTCCACCATCAATTCAGCTGACAGAAAGTTTACAGTCCCGGGGCACATGTGTGCCCAGGCTTTGTGGGGGTACCATTTTATAGTAAAATTTCTGGCCCTGGAGCTAATTTTCTCACTTTCTATACAAGTGAGTTATCATGGGCACCCCCTTCTTCCAGACCTTTCTGGAAATGGTTTGGGGGCTTTGGGGGTCTTGAGCGCTCTTGATCCCTCCTTGCAGTCCATTCCTACCCACTTCTCAGCCTCATTCCTGCACTTCTGATGTATGGTGTTGTGCTTATCTCCAGGAGCCAGAACAAGAACACTTGTCTCAGAAAAATGTTGCCCTACCTCTTCATGGCCTCTTTCTCCAGCCATAACAGTCCTTGGTTGGCTCCATGGCTATCTGGATATCAGTGTTTGAGTAACACACATAAATTCCCTTATCTCTAGACTTCTACAGTGTCCCCCTTTAGTTAGTTTCTCGCTTTTTATTTTTGGAATTTGCAGCCATTGTTACATGTTTTAAGCCTAAGATATTAGGCAGCCCAGTTCTAATAATATAATGGGAGGTGAGATTGTGCACTTTTACAAATGTGAAAAATCTTTAATTGACAACCCCAAAAATGAGGAGGATGGAAGATGTCTAGCTTTTCTTGACAGAATCCATAATTTCTGCAAGACAATCTTTGGACAGTAATGGTTTCCTCCTAAAGTCCCATCCCCAGATTCCTAGAAGAAAGTGTACAGGCTGCATAGTTCCCTGCTTAATCAGGGCAGTTATCTTTGTCCTTTGCAGTTGACAAGTATGGGGTATGGCTGATTTTGTAGCTGTATCTGGAGTAGTGTATGACGGCCTCATAAAAACCTAGGGAAGGGTCAGAGTCCCATGGTGGGCCAAGATCTGCTTGGTGAAATGCTTCTGTTGACTGACAAAGCAAAGGATTATCCTTGCAAAAAGTAGTCATAATGCAGGTATTAGTAATGTTTATAGTTAAGCTGTTGATGTACCTGCTAGAAAATGAGTTCTGTACAGGTTAGATGTGTTACAGATGGAAACAGCTTTAATAGCTGTGATGGACATTTTTTTCCTAATGAAGAGATAAATTATTTTTAATTGAAGAAAAGCAGGCATATTTTACTTTACTACAGAGACAACTAAAACCAACAAAATTCAAAGGGTGCACAGTGGTATTGTCACAGATGTTTAGCCTGTGATGAACTGTCAGCTGGATGGCCAAACGCATCTGAGCTATAGAAACTGCACAACAGCTGTGCCTGGGGCACTGCACACCAGGGGTGCAGGGCAGCTCTTGTCCCAGCCTCAGCACTGTGCTCAGGGTGCCCTGAGGTGCATCACCTTCCTGCTCATGCTGCAGGAGTCTTCACCTGTGAGTGAGCAGGACAGGCATTCTTCTTGACAAGTGCTGCGTTGGCCCTGCTCTGGGAGCTTCAATACAATTTGAGAGCTGCACAGACCTTTCTGAGCTCGAAATTACTTTCATGGATATCAAGAAAGACTTCTCAAAGGGCATTCAAATGTCACTAAAGTGCTAGTTAAGCAAGTGCGAAAGTGGCATAAGGACCTTTTATGTGAATTTCATCCACTTCAGCATTGCAATTTCTTTCAATTAAGAATTTTTTTATTGTCAATGGAAACTGAGAGAAAAAGACATGGGAGGAAAAAAGAAAGCATCATATCTTATCTAGCATTTGCAAAGTGAGGAGTACCACATCCTGAGAGATGCTTGCCCTCTGTGGCTCAGGGAAGGAGTCACAGAAATACTGCTTCTGAGGGATCTCCTTTTTTTATTACCATCTCAATCAAAAATACCTCCAAGGCTTTATAATTCCTTATAATAAGCTATGGACATTTCTGTGCACTGCTGGCAGATCAGTGCAGACTGCTGATCCACTAGTGCAAGCTGTGTGTCCATCCAGGTTACTGAAACTATCAAAACCCAAATTATTGCCTTCCCATCTCAGAAGGATAAAATGTACTTTCCTGTGTGCGTTAAATGGACATCTCGAGCTAAGTTTAGCAATCTTCTTACTTCTCCTGCTCTCATGTTTCCCGCTCTTCTGTAAACACAGCTCTGCACTCAGTGCCAGCAATGCCTTTGCCAGTTGGCTGATGTGAGTCCTGATTCAGTGTTTACTCACTCCTGGGTCAAGCAACATGTTAGGACAGGAAGTGTCTAGCTATCATTTACTAGCTTCTCCTGAAAGGCTGCTGTCTTCACCAGGAACAGCTTCACACTTGGAAGGATAAGGAAGTAGCCATCCTTAAAACAAAATTCAGAACCTGACTCAGGTCTGTTCCAGCTAGGTCCTTGTGGCTGATTCTCCTCCTGGGAGGACCACTCTGGCCCAATAAGCCACCAGAGCACCAGCTCTGTGCAGTTCAGTGCAGACCAGCATGCAAGTTTTCTTCCAGAGATGGAGCTGTGTGGTCTAGGCTAAGCCTGAAGATCCGGATTGCCTAAAAGCCTGGATGTGGAATCTTTGCTGGTATGCAGTAGGCTGGTATGGAGTTTTTGCTCGTAGGCTGGTAGACCTACACTGCAAATGCACAACTTGTCGTCCCTCCTTAGGGGGTTCCTAAGGCTGTTCCTAAGGTCGGAACATGAGAGTCCTCATGTTCTCTCCATCTGCAAAGGGTATTTCTTTGACCTGCTGTCTCATATATAGCTGAAAAATAGTGTGGGTGTTAACTAAAACCCCCAGCCTTCCCTTCCCCCTCAAAAAGCAGCCCCTTCTGATTCAGAGCAGTCTTCTGCTCACGTTAACTTAACCAAAGGGTAGGGTAAAGGTAGGTTCTCACCAGACTCAGCAGACATTAATTGTGTTATTTAATCATCTAAGAGAAGCTACCCAACTATTATGGTGAGCTGGATGGGGACAGGACACAGTCTCAAATACAGGTTCAGACTGCTCCTCATTTTTTTACATAGTTACTACTTTGGAAAGGAAACCTGACTGGGAACTTAAGTCAGACATTCTCTACATAAGCTCAGGGTGAAATTCCTAACTGCACCGCTGGTTATTTCTTTGAACGCATGTATTTAAATGCCAATTGATGCCTCTGGTGCACAAATCCATTGGTGGTGAAGCAGGTGTAAATTTTTCCTCAGCTTTTAATTAATAGCAAGAGAGATTACCTCAGGTAATTTCTTTTGATGCTTTCCAGTTCTAGAAGAGAATTAACCTATTTTTTGAAAAACACTCCCCCTTCTGGCCCTCCACCTGAATTCTCCAGGTTAAGAGACAGCAGTTTCTCACTGCTACCCTACAGATGTGCCCCTATCATTTGTGCAAAGACTATCTTTAGGGCATGAAAGGGATCAACTTGGATAGCTGTCTGCCAGACTTCAGACAGTCTCTGCCTCTGTGCCAGATCAGCGTGAATTTCCCAGGTCTGCTAAGAACTGTATTGAATCACCATGAGCTACCAAAGGTAAAATTTATGGCTTTTGCCTGAAGTCCAGTTAAAAGACCTTGTGCAGCTTAACCTTACTTCGTTACGTTTAGGTTAGTTTACATTACAGGATTCAGTGAAATTGGGTGGTTGGGTGTGCATCAGCCTGGGGTGAGTTTCTGCTTGCAAAGCAGGCAGGACTGAGCTCTTCCTAGCCCTGCTTTGGCACTGTGCTGGGTCTGCTAGTCTGGGAGGAGTGGTAATCTATGAGCCTATTTGGTAGACATAAAGGCCCGCTATTTTTACTTTTAAATTCTCTGTTACTTTGTTCAGGCTGCTGCTGCTGGCTCTAGTGCTGAGAATTGACAGCAGGTGGTAGGTGCTGGTACTCCTCCCCTCCTACTAGACTGGGAATGGCTGCCAGCACAGGGGAAAAGAAGGAAGGCATTGTTCTGTAATGGAGGCAGTAGCAGACGAGTGTGGGGTCTGATCCTCTGCTCTGGCATGCCAGACCTCCTTGCCTGAGTGTCTCAGCTGTGATCTAGCCACCTGTGATTCCTTTCTTGATGGACACCCTGCCATCCAGTGACATTTGACATTTACAGCACCCAAGTGCAACTGTTGCAACGGGCATGTGTCTGAAGTAGAAGACAAGGAAGCTGGAAGTTTGCTTTGGAAATTGGAGTGTCCTGTAGGTGCTACTGAGCAATAAAGCCTGGCATTTGAGCAGAGGGAGGGCAGTCAGGCCGGTGTAGTAACATGACACATAAACAGGCACCACTCCCCGTGGGCTCTGGCTGGCTACCTGTACGGAATGTGTTTTAGCTGCAAGGCTCCTGGGAAGAATTTGCGCAGGAAACAAAATGTACATTGATGTTTGGTGCGTGTTTGAAGAGTGGAAAGTTACTCTTCTCCAGCAACAGCTACCCCTAAATCTTTGGCAAGCCCATCTAATTAAACTTGTTGAAGGTGCAGGGACCTGTGGGTAAGAAAACAAGTTTGTGGCTCTAAGTCAGGGTTCTGTTTCCCAATGATTTGTGTTTATAAGCTTTAGTTGAAGATTCACCAGTGTCAAAATGTGTGTATTTACACATTAACTTGTTCTTCAGACAAGGCATGGGTTTGCTTTGTCCCTTCTGTCCTGTGTTTCCACAAATCTTGTAGGAATATTAACTGTGCTCTAGACCTCAGCTAGGCCACATTAAATCCAGCTGAAATAAGCTAATGGTTTTGTAACTTGTTGAATTAAAGGCGCATACAGAGGCCACACACACATACACAAAGAACAGTGACAAAAGGCTATTTTTCTTACTAAACCAAGGGAATACACTTAATGTGATTGTTCCTTTCACTCAACAGTAGCCAGATATACGAAAGTCACCACTGTGCCAGGTATGGGAAAGGAGGCTCTTTCATCAATTTCACAGAAAATAGATTTATTTCTAACTCAGCCATTACACCCCAAAAGTGAATTGTTTGGACTAAAGAGTCCATCCTGTCTAATGAGTTTGTAAGCACCAAGACCAGTGATCAAAAAAACCTATATTGAATTTAGTCCCAACTGAACCAAATTAAACATCTCTATAATATGCAAAGCATATTGCAGTCCCAAGAGATAAAACTGGGCTTTAAGATACCTTCTGGTGGTTTTGTTTTTTTTTTTTTTTTTGTCAGCCTCTCCTTTTGCATCAGAAGTGGAATCTATATTTAGTGTGGATTAATTAATCACTGATGGTTTCCTCTCTTCCCTCTCCTTGCAGGGCACCAGGGCTGCTGCCATATGAACCTTTCACCATGGTAGCAGTGAAAATGCTGAAGGAGGAAGCATCTGCAGACATGCAGGCTGACTTTCAGAGGGAAGCAGCTCTCATGGCGGAGTTTGACAATCCAAATATCGTCAAGCTTTTAGGTATCTTAGTGAGGCATCCTGTTGCCTTAACAGGATGGTGCATCACATCAAAGCCTCCTCATGATGCACTGAGTATTCTGCTGGCCATCTTGCTGCCTAGCTCTGCTTCCAGTCTAATAACATTGACACAGGGAAGACATTAACTTCCTGGAACTGTGATTTATTTTGTGGGTACTGAAAATAAATAGCACAAGTCTTGTTAGTTTTATACGTCCCACTTACTATTGTGATGTCAGAACACTTAATAGCATTAAAAAAACCCAAAATTAAATGAACAAAAAAAGCCAGCCACAAAAATGGTCTCTTCCTCTTCTTCCATTCTTATCTGAAAGGACAGCCTTCTTTGTTGGAATTTTTTAGAAAGTCTTGATGCTGCAGCTTGGCTAATAAGGCATTTTCTGAGAAGAAACGTGCTGACCAAAAATATTCTTTCAAAAAATTGTCATTTTTTTGGCTGAAGTCGATGCTGCTGGCCACCTTTATCTGACAATCCTGCTCTAAGTTGTTGTATGCAGGTCTGATTCTGACTATTACAGGGGCATCTGAGATCTTAATTCATTTCAATAGGAAGCTCCACAACATTTTGAAATGGATAAACCACAGTTTTGGGAAAGCTGGGTTGATACAGGTACTTTGCCTACAGAAAAGAAAAGCAGGAAATGCAATAAACTCAACTAAACTTTGTGTTTATTGTCAACACATTTTAGGCCAGAAAAGAGCAAATATACAGGCACAAACTAGTATCACACCGTGGGGCTGTGGAGAAACAGCCACATTGTTGAAAACAGCTTACATGATAAATCTCTCACATATGCTTGTCATGCTTGTCAGATCCTGATGTCATCAGATTGGGAACAGCCATTTGTTTTCCCTCAAAGATTCAAATATTAGGTCATCAACCAGAATTTCAGATTTCACAGGTTGCATCACAATTAGGGCTAAATGATGGCCCTAAGAAAGCAAAACACATACGTTTTAAATGTTGGCCTTTGCTGGTTAGCAGCTTAAGGATAGGCACACAAATATTATTATATCACTGTATGATCTGTAAGGCTCATAGAAGTGTGGTTATTGCTGGCCCACCAATAAAGCTGATGAAGTGCCAAGCCTGTGCCTTTCAGTGGGGCTGCATTCTAACAGATATGGCAAATGTCTCCTTTCTGCTGTCTGTTTTTGATTTGTCTTTCTTTCATTTTTGAATATCTGTCATGCCAAAAGTAATTTCTCAACCAACTTTTTTTGCATGAGCTGTTTAAAAAAAAAGAAAAATGCATAAGGGCGGGAGTTTCCTTGCAATTCAGGGGTTCCACTGAACCCTTGAACATGCCCCTTGTGAAGTCTTTTGAAGTCTTCCTGCATATGTGTGACCCCTACGACAACAATATTATTGTTGTAATAATACAATAATCACAAGAAATAAAAAAATTTAAAAATAACATGATCAGAACTTTAAAGGTTACTTCCTGAAAGTCCTTGCAGTTGCACCTGGCAAGAGGCAACATTTTTGTTAATGCTAACTTAAGCAAGACTGGGCTCTTAATCAAACCTAGCTCCAAAACTCTCTGTTTTACCAGGGATGTTGAGAAAAATTGTGCACACAGGCACGTGCATGACTTGTTAGCATCACCCACAGAGCTCAGCATTAGATCCCTCATGAAGGAGCTTCAAAAGAGGCAGTGTGCCTCTTTTGAAGGCAGTGTGCATGATGGACTCATGCAAAGTGGATGGTATTTGCATGGTCACCTCTCTCTCTGCATTGTTGAAAGTCTCCCTTTTGTGTAAGCATTTTTGTACTTTTCTGGCTTTTGCACAGCAGAACCCTCTTTGCTACACAAATGACCTGTTGGTCTGTCCTCTCCCAGGCGTGTGTGCAGTTGGGAAGCCGATGTGCCTGCTGTTCGAGTACATGGCCTATGGAGATCTAAACGAGTACCTGCGTGACCGCTCACCCCGCAACCTCTGCAGCCTGGCACAGGGCAGTCTGGACACAAGGCTTCGCCTCCCCAACCCCCTGGCACTGTGCTGCACCAGCCAGCTCTGCATTGCCAAGCAGGTTGCTGCTGGCATGGCGTACCTCTCCGAGCGCAAGTTTGTCCACCGGGATTTGGCCACCAGGAACTGCCTGGTGGGGGAGAACATGGTGGTGAAAATTGCAGATTTCGGTCTCTCAAGGAACATGTATTCGGCTGACTATTACAAAGCAAACGAGAACGATGCCATCCCCATCCGCTGGATGCCCCCTGAGTCCATTTTCTACAACCGCTACACCACAGAGTCTGACGTGTGGGCCTACGGAGTGGTGCTGTGGGAGATCTTCTCCTATGGCATGCAGCCTTACTATGGAATGGCTCACGAAGAGGTCATCTACTACGTGAGGGATGGGAATGTCCTCTCCTGCCCAGACAATTGTCCTCTGGAGCTCTACAACCTGATGCGCCTCTGCTGGAGCAAGTTGCCTGCCGACCGGCCAGCCTTTGCCAGCATCCACCGCATCTTGGAGCGCATGTATGAGAGGGCCGTGGCCAACATGTCTGTCTGAGGGATACATTTCCTTCCTTGTCTCCTGTGTCCACCTATCCAGACTGACTTGGACCAGCCCATGAGCTCCTGAGCAATGGTGGCTTCACACAATGTCCCACTCATGGGGGGAGAAACAGCTTGTTCCACTACCAAGCAAGAAATATAGATTTGTACCTCTTTATGCACCTCCTTGCGTGGGACTGTACCTCCCAAACGACAGGGCTGACCTTTAGTCACCAAGACAGGACTCCTCAGGAGTGAAAGTGCTGGCCATGCTAACACAGTACTTATATTTAGCATTTCCAGGAGCACACAGTTGCCCAGGAAAGGCAAACCAATGTTTCTTCCTAACCACTGTTTCTTCCCAAGAGATCCCACCATGCCCTTCTGCATTTACACTCTTGGCTTTTACCTTTTTCCCCCCTTTCTCTTATGTTTTCAAGTATTATTTTTAAAAAAAAAGGTTGCAGAGTTCAATCTTCTTTTGGGGATAGTTTATTATTTTATTTTTGCATACTGTTTACTATTTTGGTTTTGCATACTCAGTCCTTTTTGCAGAAAAGGGATAATTCTAAAGCCATAGGCCACATTCATCTTCCTTTTAACTTCCACTCTCTCATTACAGTAACACTGACAAAGTCAAAACAGGAGCCTGCTGGACCACTGGCAGCCACCTGCATCTCGTGTTACAGAGACAGGCTCCTGTCAAACATGACACTTTCCATTTTCCAGTGTGGGAAATCCAGAGTCACAGTCATCTGATGTTTGTTAAAGTCTCACTTAAAAGCTTTCCTTAAGCATTGCAGCACATCTTACCTGCCTTCCCTGGTAGCAACAAAGCCATTTGATGCTATGGGAGAAATTAATCTCAAAGGCCTGGTGCTGCACCTTGTAGGAATCCAAAGTGTATTTATTTGCCACTGCACGGTCCTCAACATGCTAAAAGCAGGAGGAAATGCATCCCCTCTTGCAGAAATGTGGCAGGTTGTATTAATTGTTTGTTTCCTTTTCCTTTATGATCTTTGCCACCTGTTTCTGGTTTTCCTTTCCTGACAGACTCTCCTAATCCCACTATAATATTTGCTGGCCACCTTTCTTTGTGCTGCAGTTTAGAGACAGAGAAGTAAGGATGTCTGCTACCAGTGCCCTTCAGAGACAACCTGTCAGTCAGGAGAAGGTGGAGGAAGTGGGTGTACACAAGAAGAATTGCAAACTGTCCATCTGCAGGGCAAAGATGAGATTGCCTCAGTTACACATAGCCTGCAGCCCATCTCCAAACACCAAAGGTTTCTCTGCTAAAAGTTCTCCAAATTGTAATGGATACTTCAGTGCCAGAGAAAATTTAATTCCTCTGGTGACAGGTGTAACCTTTTAGCTCCTTGTGGAGTGAGGAGCAGTTGCCCCAGAGCCTCATTGCTGATACAAAATATAGTCTGAGGCAGGGATGTGCATTATGACTATAGAGCAGGAGTGCAAACGAGTGAGTGTTTAGTGTGGCTTCTGTAACTGGGACACACTGGCTTAGCCTACCCCGAAAGCAGCAGTGGACAGCAGCTATCTATGGTTTCTGAAAGGTAAGCTTGAAAAGGTCTGTGAACCATTATAAAGAACAGAACTGGAAAGATACTTTCCTTTGCTACTCTCCTGTTTGAGTTTTTATTTTGTTGGTTTTGTTGGTTTTTTTCATATAACTGTAGTTTGTTCTGATTGTGGCCACAACAGCATGATTTAATGTTTTCAGACCACTGGTGTCACTTTCAATTGGAGGAAAGAGCTTGCAATTACCAAAGACAGTGGCAAGAAAAGAGGTCTGGGCTGCAAAATGTTGCAGTGCTAAAATGGTATCTGCACAGTGAGCACAAAATGGCCAGTGCTGTCTTACTCATTTAGCAGTCCTACCATCATGCTGCTACGACAGAACAATTTACTGAGGTTTGGATGCTAAAGACAAATACCCTCGAAAATCCCAAAACCCTCTATTTCAATAAAAAATTATACTGGAGTTCCTTATATAGCTCCTGTTATTGCATTATGATCACCTTGCAGTGTGCATTGTTAAATTTGTTAGGTTGTATCAGCTCCCTGTCTGTCTTCCCTGTTCTGAGGAGGCAGAAGTGAGGAGGCAGGCGTGGAGGTATGGGAGTGATGCCCATCTGAGCCCAAATACACAGCCCAGGACTTGCAACATCTCTGTAAGGGAGGGTGCACATTCAAGATCCTTGCAGTGCTCAAGGCATCAGGCATTTAGTCACCCTCTTTCGAGAGGGCAGGGTCAGAAGCTGTGTGTGGGTAGTGGTGTGGGTACAGGTACCTAGCACCTCCTCTGAAGCTGGAGTGATCCTTATGCTAAGCAAAGTGCACAGTAACAGGTGCAAAACCTGCACCATGTGCTAAATGCAAACAAACACATCCATTTACAGTCTGGAGGACAGTCTACCTTTCTGCCTTCTAGCATCCCAGTGCTAGCTGCAGCTGTTCTCCCATTCCCCGAGCAAAATGATTTTAAAACCATAATCACAGCTTCTTGATAGCTGCCTGTTATGTCACATGCTAGGAATTTTCACTCACTTTCTTTGTGAAAGAAAGACTCCCATAAACTTGGAAGTGTGGCCCTTTTCATCTCATTTTCCTAGCCCAAATGCTTCTCTCAGTGGCCCTCTATTTATAACAGTGGAAAATTTGCTCTTCCTCATCCAGCATTCCAGCCTTTTCATTATAAGCATGTACTGAAGTGTGAGGTAGTCAGTGTCTGCAGGTCAGGAGGGGAAAAACTTCCTTTCTTGCAGGAGGAAAGAGATAATTTCAAGACAGACACAGAGAAGCTCTCAGCAACATGCTCTCCAGGGATGGTAATCACTTCTGCGTACCAATCCAGCAGGAGGGCTTAGCACCTAAATGGTGCTGTCCTTTGAGGATTAAATTGTAGCAGGACTTCTGCTGCCTTAGTGTGTAGCTGGATTTTACCATTTCCTTCTGCTGTATGCTTTTCAGTTTGCTAGGAGCTGAAGGTTGACTGCTTTCATGACATGCCTCTTTCACAGATTTTTTTTCTCCTCCTTATGTTTAAGATTCTGCTGTCTTCATTCTATGTTATACAGTGTGCTATGCCAGATTTTTCTAGACTGTCTGTACAATTATCATGTAACAAGAATTATTTTGAATGGGAGTAAACAAAGGGATTATGAGAGAGTAGAAGAGCCAGAAAAGTTTGTTACTCAAAAAAGTTGCTTAAAAGCAAAAATATTTTGCTTCTCTAGTTTGGATTTATAATTCATGTGGAGAGAGAGGACGAATCAAAAACGAACATTTTTGTGTTCATTTTAGAACATTTGTGTGCTGCAAGGTAGAGCACTTTTCTACATTTAGTTCAGTCCATACTGGCCCAAAAAATGTGGAATGCTTCATGAATTTGCATGTCACCCTTGTGCAGGGACCATACTAACATATGAACTTAAAATGAACTTTTTTGCTGCTTCGGTTCCCATTCCCAAAAACTGATAGCAGAGGGAGTCAGGAATCTGAGGCACTGGATGAGAACCCCAAGAAGAGGATTTGCAGCACATTTGAGGTACCCATTCCCTTTGCAAGTGTGCTGCCTTGAGCAATGGCAGCACGTATACATACGTGGGTGACATATTGTGAAATCTGACCAACCAAACAGCACAGAAGTCCTTTCATGTTCCTGTGCCTTTATTTGACAGTTGCATTTAAATGAACTTTTATAAGCATAAATTTCATAATTGATTGGACCCTGTTTGCAACATGATTAAATTTGGTTCAGAGGAAGTCCCTCTCAAACACTTTGTGGGCTAAACGTAACTGTCTTGTCTCATTTACCAAAGGGAATATACTAGTTATTATTCTGTGATTGTTTGTTATATCTTCATGAATGATGGCTTTGAAAGACAGCCCTACCAGAGATGTACATTTCTCATTATCTCAACCTGTGTAACTGATGCGTGCAATATTTTATAAAATAAAGAGACATTGAAAAAGATAATACTAATTCTGCTAATTCTGTTCTCTCTGGTCTCTTCCTTCTCTGGCATGGTTTTGGGGTTTTTGGCTTTTGCTTTTTGTTTTTTTGTTTGTTTGTTTGGTTTCAGTTTTGGTTGGTTTTTTTTTTTTTTTGTTCTTGTGTTTTTTTTCTGAAAATTGATGTGTTTCATTTTATTAAAATATTTTTGTTACAGCTTTAATATCACAGAGGTTATACTGCAGGCAGTTGCAGTCAACTTGCTATTATGGGTGCTCAAAGGCATGTTGTTTTGGTGGGTTAAATTGGGTGCTGCAGAAACACATTAAGAAACTTTACATTATGAGAACACATTAAGGGCTTGACAAGAGAAAGGAGAATGTTTTTACAGCAATGTGGATTGGAGTCCTTTTACCACTATCTAAAGGTGTAAGATGCCTCACACAGATGGGAATTACATCTGTCTCCCTCCAAATATCTGCTGGTGTTTGTGCCTGGATTCTGGTCTCACACCTAGATGTGTGGAATTAAAACCAAAAGGGAATTGAGTTTGCTGTCTGCAGAACACAGCTGAGCAAAGTTTCATGCTGATGGGTTTATCTAAAAGGCTATAACTTCGTTTTTTCTGCACATGATCCTTGGAGATGAACTCACTCAGTAAATCTATGGGAATTTTAGCTATTTCAAAATTAGTTGCAAATCTTTAACAATCAGAAATGGGGAATCAAACAAAACTTTCTGACTACAGTTAGTCAGACAAACCAGGAAGTACATTATTTATTTCTCTCTCTTCCCCCCCACCCCCCCAATACAATCTAAAGTGTTTTCTGCAAATCTTGCTAGAAACCTTACGGAAAAAAGTGTTTTGCAAATACTGCCCTTGCTGAGAAAATCATTAATGAATTAGGAAAGGAGGTATTTTTTCATCCTCTCAATCAAATTAAATCATATTAAAGGGTTTACTGTTACATGCCAAGTTTTTCAACGCACAAGAAATGTGCACTCATTTCCCACCACAAAATGAATAGACTTTTGAATCTGTAGAGAAACATTCTTCTAGCCTGGCTAAAGAGTTAACGCCATGACAGAAGCTGTAATCTTCAGTACAATCTCTGCCAGGCTTCCTTCCTTCCAACCCTCTTCTGAGGTCAACTGAACCAGACAGAGCAATGGGATGTCCCCAGTGCCTTGAGTCACCCTGAGAATTTTGGGTAATTCAGCCATCCTGCATGAAACAATGAGAGTAACTTGTGGCTGGGAAAAGCAGAAGCATGTAATAGATAATTTAGTTTTCCTTGGCTTTCATATGTGATTTTGTAAACGCACATCCTTGTGTTTGTGTAGGTGTGTACGGGAAGAGGGTGAGGAAGCTTGCTTTGTGGGGAGGGCAAAAGAGGTTTCACTAAGTCCTCTATGCAAATTCCTTGTATCTTTCCATTCATTCTAAAACTTTGCACCTTCATCTGAATGTAATGACATCTCACTTCCTCAAAGGAAAGTCCTAAGAGGCCTTTGCTAAGTTTCTGTCATTGCAGTGATGTGGAAGTTGCTGCCCCTCTGCTGCTGGTGTGGAGCTCTGAAGTAACATGAAGCAGCTTTTCATATTTCATAAAGAATTCAAAGGATTTCAGTGGTGTACAGAGCAGGACTAGGATCATTTTATTATTAACAAGAAGGAAAAAAAGAAAAAAAAAACCCTATCAATTTACCTATTCCACCAAAACCACAGAGCCTATCATAATAATGTCATGGGTGTTTTACAAGTTTCTCAACCTTGGGAGAAAAACTCATTCATTGACAAATCTTTAGAAACTCAAACTTTTTATACAGTTGCTGTGCATAGCCAAGAGCATTCCCTGGAGGCCTCTATCCATACTTAGTGGTACAGTGGCCAGCTGTAACTGTAGAAAGGGGAACACATGAGGAGTTTGAAGCTGCCCTTAAAACCAGAACTAGCAATTTTCTTCAGTGCTGGAGTGGTAGCCCTTAGCAAAGGTCATACTTTACACCACTGACATATTCATGTGCTAACACAGCATCTTATAATATCCCACAAATTTAGTATTGAATAAATAAGAGTTTCATCAGCAACTGATAGACAGAAGGTTTTATGATAAATTTTGACCAAAAAGCAATCAATTAATTAATTTAATATGTTTATTGAAGAAATATTTTTCTTCTGTCTGCTGGGATGCTTTAAATCTTTTGCCATTTATAGGCCGGTGTGCTTACTTTGACTGTGACATAACCACACCATATATTTCTGCTGGGCATGAGTGAACACATTGAAGCACTTGTGTGTTTAGCTGCCCTCCCCCATGGCTCTTATATAAAAGAGATGTTACACTTTAGGAGTTTATATAGGCCAACTAACTTTTATGTAAACAAAAAACTTAATGGAAGAGGGGATCTGTGCAGAAATGAGGAGTGCCAGATGAATGAATGGGTGTTATTCACCCTCTGGACGTTGAGATCATGCTGAGCTAAATTTGACTTCTTATTTAAAATGGTACTAACTTCAAAGCAGTGACACTGAAGAACAGGAGAGCTTTGGTTATTATGAAGAAGGGGAACTTCCTGTGTCTGGCTGCAAGCAGATGGGATAATGTGGGATCGCTACATGGAAAGTGCAGCAAGGAGCAGGGCATTCCTCAGCTGAGGAGCACACCATTTTCCTGAGGGATACAACACCAGACACAGATTAACTCAGATAGGGTTGAGATTTATTTGCAGTGCTCTTGTTATTTTTTCTTCTGTTCTGAAACACAATGAGATCTCTTGATGCTTGTGCTCCAAGAACCTGAACTCTCCACACCTAGTGCTCTTCTCAAGGCAAGCAGCAGGACAGCCCTACTCCCTTTCCCTTCCTCCCAGCAATGCACCACCTCCATCTGATCACAGATAGGTTCCTGTTTGTGGAACAGGGCAACACCAGAAAATGAGAATGTTTCCACACCTCTTACAGTGGTGGAGATGTGGATATTTGTCCCCTGCATAGAGCAGCACTATCCCAACCCCAGGTGGGTACCTGATCTGCAACACAGGTGCAAGTCTTTATGGGGCTGGGAGGCTGCATTTTGTTTGGAAAGAGCTCCTGGACAGGACTGTACAAAATGTTCAGATCAAAACTTCCAGGAATGAAAAGCCACCCAGGTTTGGGTGTCATTACTGGCCCTGATGAAGTTTGCCAGGAAGATCTGCATGCCGCTAGGCTGCTGAACAGCTACATTTCAAGAGAAATTGCTCTGATTTATAGCTCGGTGTCAGTAGCACGTTGCAGTCCAACAGCTGTGGACTGGCAGGGGAATGGACAAGATGACTTGGTACTGGTATGTCTTACATGTGAGATCTTCAAGTCAACAGCAAAGCATTTTAATGATCTGTCCTCTCATTAATCTCAGATGTGAAAAACTGTGACTGTCTGGGCACCAGGTGACACCTGTCTAGACAAAACAATAAATTTTTTGGCTAATATATTTTACTGTGTACCACACCACAAACAGACACAACACTAGGATAATTATACACTGTGTTGAACAGGATTGCTGTCTCTTTTGCTAACGATATGCACTATTGCCTTGAGTCTACAGGACAGAAGAGTATTTGATTTAGCTTGCGTGAGATAAATCCTGTCAATGAGAGGGACACTCTGCCTATTTGGAAACATATCCTGACTCAGCAAGACTTGCACAAATATTTTTCTTGGACAGTTACCATGCAGTCAAGTAGCTGCTACTACTACACATTTGCCCTTTTATGCCAATCCAGACAAAGGATTATCTGTTAGCAAGTAGTTTTTAAAAATAACTTGAGATAAAATGTTAAATTAAATTCTTACACATGAGATAAAAGTATCTCTGTCTACAATAAAAAATATGCACAGTTCATCCTTTTGGAACTCTGAGATCCTCTTTGCCTTCACTGGCAATTCTAACTTAGAGATTACTGAGGATGATAATTATTCACTGCTTCTGCCAACACTGAAATGAAGGGGCTTCCAGTGAACTTCAAAGCAAGGATGCAAAAAATCATACACAGGGCACGATTATATGCACATGAGGCTACAGATGCCGAAGTATGAACACATTTAAAGAAAAAGAAAACAAAACAGATTACAAAAATTCATATGGGAGAGGCCTGCCAATTTGCATTACATTTGATGTTTTCAATGCTTTATAGTGCTGTTTTCTAGAGCATTCTGGAGGAACAAAGAAAAAACCCTACTTTATGGACGTCAGTATGATCTGAACTGGTATTTTCCTTAAACTGTCTGCTGGCAACATTTGGAGTCATGATATCAAATATCTGTCCTTCTAACACCTGGTTTACTGCTCCTATTCTAAGATTCCTTTGCGGAAAGGCCTGGGTTGTAAAATCTGGGCTCAGATCACAGGTGTCTCCTACCTTAAGGAAAATTGGTTGGTCTGGCCTTGGCATTGGCATGTAACTGGACGAAAAAATGTTAACTTTCTGTTTTTTTCTACTGTATTTTAGTATATCTTGGATAATGCTTGTAAGACCTTCTGAACCAAAACCTGAGCATCCTTCAATGGGCAATTGCCCTGTGTGCACCTGTGGGGCTACAAGAATCAGAACAAACTTCTGGTGCAACCCAAAGTATTCCTACCCACTGACTGCATCAATGACTTTTGACCATGTTTCCAGCTGACAGAGATCCAACAGTATTAAACATTGAAGGGAAATAACTGAAAGGCATAAGGAAAAATAGACTAGATGATACAGAGTAAGAAGCCAAGCTCATCTGCAGAGGAAGCTTCTAGGCACTGACATCCCTACAGCTGCACATGGTACCTACTTCAACTGGGAACTCTAATCCTGTGATCCCATTGTGGCACATGGGATTGCAAACAGACATTTTCCAAGTTAAAATCACGAACACCTGCATTTGGAGCCCTTTTCTCTGAGCAAGCCAGGGGGAAATGTGTGCTGACAGGTGGATGCACATTCCACTGGATTCTGAAGTCCATCTGTGTCCCTAAGGCAACCCCTGCACTGAACTGATTTGGTCATACACATCACAGGATCATGTA
Organism: Leptocoma aspasia; assembly: GCA_013399835.1. Taxonomy (NCBI): domain Eukaryota; kingdom Metazoa; phylum Chordata; class Aves; order Passeriformes; family Nectariniidae; genus Leptocoma; species Leptocoma aspasia. The sequence continues at coordinate 107,775 of VXAX01003087.1, forward strand.
ATATTCTTCCTGCAGATTTGGCAATGCCATAACTTGTACAACACCAGCACAATATCAGCAGCAGTACTTCTTAGCAAGTGCTCTTTCCATCTAGTCTCCATCAGCCCTCAGTCCCCAGCTTTAAATGATTGCAGCCAAATGCAGTTCTTTCAGTTCCAAACCCTGAAACCATTGACCTAAGCAGCTGGCTGCCTTGTGTCTCCTGGGGCAGTGTTTTTCCAAAGAAACCCGTGATTCATCTGCAGATGGCTCCCTGAATCAGCAGGCAGCTCCACCCACAGCCAAAAAAATTGACAGTCCCAGTGCTTGCTGCCCCAGCAAGGATGTGAACTCAGGGCTGGCATGGACCTCTGCATTTTCAGAAACTTCTTGCTGCTTGTTTCAGTCTCAATGCTTGGCTGGGTTGTAGGAAGGAGAAAGACTTGTGGGACACACTGTTCACCATGGTGGGAATTTGTGTTGCAGAGACACTATGATACTGCAGGACATCCACAAGGCACCCCAGAATGGGTGTGACTACTTTTGGGATGGCTTTTCTGTCCTTGTGAGGAACACAATTTGTCCTAGCCAAGCAGCAGAAAGCGTGTTGATGTTGTTACCAAGTAACAGACATGGTGGGATACAGCAGGGATAATTTCCTGATCTGCTCCATTTCCCGGGGAAGGAAAAGTGGGGCAGAAGTATGAGACTCATCCTTCACTCTCCCCTCCATTGTTAGTACTACTTGCTGGCCCTTGAAATTGAACTTCCCATGATTTTGGCATTATCAGGAGAAATTGGCTTGCTCAGAACATGCTTGAAAATGCCAGCATCGCTGTTGACAGCAAAGCTTTTGTAATATCAACAGTTATGCAAGGCAAAGATTTATAACACCTATGCAGCTGTAAATATGGACATAACACAGTTTTTTGAGTGGCTGCAAATTCATGCTGGAGTGATATATGGATGACCTGTACTTGACCTCCCCTGGCAGTTTCCCACGTGCAATCAGAGATCTTCTGGTGACAAATTTATGATTGGATCCAAACAGTTTGGCAAATTCCAGATACAGAAATTTCTGGCAAGCTGAGACTCCAAATAGCCTGATGCTGCCCTAGGCACACCTTCCAGATGTACAGTTTTGGTGGCAGACAGACAAGGAAAATTTCCTCTCTCCCTCTTTCCTTTTTCCCCTTGCTTCAGAGGTACATTCATAAAGAAGAGCTTTCTGATAGCCCCTGCCTGGCTGAATTAATATGTTACAGCAAGCTCTGGGAAAGTGCCCTTCCTATGAGGTTTGTCTTTTTTTAAAATTAAATATTTCAATGAGGCCAAAGTGTGGTAATTTGCCACCCACAGCAGTACAAATTCATGCCGTGAGTCTCCCAGGTTGAAATGACAGGAGGGCACTGGAAGTCCCCTGCCTCCAAATGCTTGCAACATGGTGATGATCAATGCAGCAGAGAGAGAGCGAGAGGGAAAAACGAGGAGACATAAAACACCTTGCTAGGTTCCATAGCTGTCACCTAAACCTGCAGTGGTGGGAAGGGGAATGCTGTGACTCGTGGCTCCAATCAGGCAAACCATCAGCCCCAGGACCTAATTGAAGGCCAGTCCAAGGGTAGCCAGAGGTATAATGTCAGCCTCATGGGAGACCCAGAGACAGTAGGTGCTGGGGCCATTGAGATCATAGAATCATCAAGGTTGGAAAAGACCTCTAAGATCATTGACTCCCACTTACTATACCCTTATTTTTACCTACATTGCTGAACAAGCAAATGGGTGGCCTTAGAGTAATGGTGAGTTGCTCAGCAATGTTCAGTGAAGCATTCTTTTGTCAAGAAATCATTTTCCTAATTCTGTCCAAACAAAGGCATCAAATGTACACAACAGTAGCATAACGGAAACTTTGTGAGACCCACCACATCCAATTCATTATTTGAGGCTCATAGAAAATGAGATAGTTGCCTGTTGCCTGTTGGTGAGCAAGGAGAGACTCTCTGCTCCTATTGTGAATGGACTGTAGATCAAGATAGTAATTAATCCCTATTGTGTATTTTGTATGAGTTTCTGAGAGCTGCCATGAAGTCAATAGGTGAGAATACTTAAGCAAGCTTGCACCACGGGTGTGTGCAGTTTATCCCTTTCTGAGCACAAAAGTTCAGTATTTGACAGAGACTTGCCTATAAACATCTGACTAGAAACCAAAAGCTTATTTCCAAACAAAATAGTTCTCTGAAACAGGCTCAGCCATGTTGTTCACCCTGCTTTGGGTAAAATACAGACAAAAATATGTGTCATTACAACTGCTACATTTGGCAAAATAGTGTCTGATCCAGCTTTCATTCAAGACAGTTGAACAATTCCCACTGACCTCACTTAGGAGACGGCTACACTTCACAGCCGACTGTAGTTAAATTAAAAACAAATCCAAACACTCAGAAAGCAATAAGGAGTTCTGCAATGGCTGTTTTTCCATGGTATTGGCATCCCTAGGGCTTCAAGGCGACAAATATACCTGAACCTTTCTTTGAGAATTTATTTTACAAAAAACCAAGCCCTTAGAAAGGCCTCTCATGGGCTCCTTTTTCCAGCAATGAACATACTTCTTCAAGAAAGACACTTTATGCATCAGTTAAACTGAAACTGCTAAAACACTATTTGGGAAACTGAGGCAGAGGGTGAAGATATCCGTTCCTTTCTTTCATTCTAACATATATCACTTTAATGACTGTTCCCTGACTTTCTTTGACAAAGCAGTGGCAAATTTCTGCAGTTGTTTTGGGGCACAAAGCATTAATGGAAAAAATTAATACTGCTGCAGAGTTGGAAATGGTTTGGATCACACAGGTTTCATCATCACTAACAGTGGTCCTGGCTGGGTACCTTTGGCTGTCTCTGTTTCAGTGTTAGTTGTGCAAAGGAAAGAGAAGAGCTGGAGGAATTAACTCTCACAGTGATTACCCAAAATATTCACAGTCCTGATAATGGACACCTTCCCCCCGTCCTCCCTTCTGATCCTGTGAAAACAAGACAGTAACTCACATGACCCTTCAAGTCAGGGTGCTTTACTCTCCTCCCTTTCAATAAAACAGCAAATTGAGGACAAGATAAGGATAAGCACTGCACTTAGTAGCATTGAGGTTTGTAGAGGTTGAGACATGAGTAGTGAGTAGTTCTTGGCTGCCTAAAAAGCTACAGGTTTCATCTTCATCTAATGGAAACACAGAAAGTTAGAAACTCATGGATGGAAAAAAAAAAGCCCAAATAAAATCACCTGTGGTCTTCTATCTAAAGAGAATTAAGAAATTTCAGGAAGAAGTAAGTTTCTCCCTCAAAAAAAAAAAAAAAAAAATCCAAGAGGAGTTACAACTGCTGAGTTCTGTGCCTTGTGCTGCGGTGTGAGGAGAGATCACACAAGAGCAAGCAATACAGGTGTAAAGAGCAAAGGGTTGAGAAAGTGACAACACGTTTGTCGAATTCAGATGCTTTGTAAGAGGTGTCCATCTATTTTTTAGGGGATGCTGGACTGCCAAAATATGATGCACACTCAAATCACTCAAATCACACCCACAGAATATGCTGCCACAACAGAGACAACAGCACAGAATATTTTTTTTGGGGAGAAGAATGAAATCAGAAAATCTGTTGACTCCCTTAAAGGCAGGGAGCCTGTGCAGAGAGACCTTGAGAAATTAGAGGGCTGGGCAATCACCAACCCTGTGAAGTTCAACAATGGACAGTGCCATATTCTGCATCTGGGATGTGTTGGAACCCAGGGCACAGGGAATATTTCCCTGCCTGTTTTAGAGAGCCCTGACCCCCGGTCAGACACTGCTTTTAACCTTCATCCCTGGGACAAATTGCCAAGGCTTTGGGNGCAGGATGGGGCAACCCTGGATGTACAGACAGAACAGGGAATGAGAGGCTGGAGAGCAGTGCTCTAGAAAGGGACCTGGGGGTCCCGGTCAATGTCAAGTTGAACATGAGCCAGCAGTGCCCTGGCAGCCAGGAGGGCCACCCATGTCCTGGGGTGCATCAGGCACAGCATCACAGCTGGGCAAGGGAGGGGATTGTCCTGCTCTGCTCTGAGTTGGGGCGGCCTCACCTCCAGTTCTGGGGGCAGTTTTGGGGGCAGTTTTGGGTGCCTCAATGCAACAAACACATTAAGCTATTACAGAGTGTTCAGAGGGGGGCAACAAAGAAGATGAAGGGTCTGGAGGTGAAGTCGTGTGAGGAGCAGCTGAGGACACTTGGTCTGTTCAGCCTGGAGGAGACTGAGGGGAGACCTCACTGCAGTTACAGCTTCTTCATGAGGGACAAGAAGGGGCAGGCATTGATCTCTTCTCTGGTGACCAGTGATAGGACTTGAGGGAGTGGCCTGTGAGGGAAGGTTTAGGTTGGATATCAGAAAAAAATTCTTTCCCCAGAGGGTGGTTGGGCATTGAAACAGGCGTGCCAGGGAAGTGGTCACAGTGGCATTTTGGCAATGCGCTTGGGTACATTGTGTGAATCTTGGGTGCAGGTGCTGGGCCAGGAGTTGGACTTGATGATCCTTGTGAGTCCCTTCCAAATCAGCATTCTGTGAAAAGCAAAAGTCACGAGGAAGAGCTGGCTGAAGGTCATTTAATAGCTCCTTCAGTTCAGTTCTCCTTGCATGCCCTGTGAGGGAGATAGAATTGGCTAGCTGATATCACTTCCAGGAGGGGAACAGGAAAGGTTTGCAGCTTTTGTTTCATGCTTTGTTTCTGGACCACAGTTCTCTTTGCCTGCACATTTTGAGTGTCTTTGTATGTGCTCTCAAACTTGTGGCAATGTCTGCCAACTCAAGCAGTCTCAGGCCACACACAGCATCTGTGGACTCTTAGAAACAACAGCCGTTGCATTTCAGGGCAAGGAATTAGCTCATAAATATTTACAAGGCTGTCAGTTACAGAACTATTAGCAAGACAGCTCTGATCAGAATAGGGGAGATGGGGCTTCAGCATGCCTGACTAATCTAGTCTGGTAGTTGCCCAGCGAAATCATTTTTGAGCACAAGGAAAGCAGTTTTCCTCCCCCTGCCTCATAAACAAAGTAAGAGCGTACATTGCAGGATGGCTGCCAAATCCAGAACTGCTCAAAATATGTCCCTTGAGGCTGTATTTTTTAATCCATAAGTAAGTATACCCTTTTTTTTTTTAGAGATGCTGAATAACTTCACCCCATAATCTCTCATGTTGTTGGAAACCAAGCCTGAATACATCAACTTGATCATGACCCAGAGTCCCAGTTCACACAGTCCCAGCCTCACCACTCAGGCCAGTGCTAACAGAAGAGAGCTAAATATCACCCCAGTGTCCTGTCTCACTGTCCTGCTTCCTAATGAGAAGACACAGCCATGTCTAGGGTCTCCTGCAGGAATACATGCTGCTCTCACCCTTCTCTTGGTGGCGAGGTCCAGGGACATATCAACAAGGTGGCTCTGCCTGTGGATGAGGGCTTGGTCCTAATCTCCCTTGGAGCTCCTGCAGCCAGATCACATCTGCAGGCACTAAATCAAACCTCTGAAGGCTATGCTGGCATTTGCCAAAACAGAAATTCACTGCTGCAAACTAGGAGCCATCCTTGTCTGAAGGAACCAATTGGCACTCTTGGAAGACAGGCCCTTGGAAAATGTAACATCTTCCTAAAAATTTAAATAGGTTTTTTTAAGAGGTCAGGGGTTTTTTAGTAGTAGTATAATGTTAATAAATAGGAGGCTGTTGATGTTTGGGTGTTTTTTTGGCTAGTTTATTGCTTTTTAAAGCTGACCATGGTAAAAGAGCTGAAGGCTTAGCACAATGTTTTGAACAGCAGTACACCACCAGGGGATAGAAAGGAAAAGATGAGCCACAGCGGATAGGTGCGAGACCATAGCAAATGAGGAAATGAGAGGGTTGATATGGATGATCATTTTTTCACTGACCCAAATCACATGAGACACAAACTGGGAGTATGGGCTAGACTGGCCTGCAGCAAGCTCAGCAACAGAGACTGAACAAAACTTGGAGCTTCTAGTTTGGCGAGAAGTCCACAGCTTTGTTAGACACGGAAAACCCTGAAGCCCATGTGTAATGCACAGAGTGGCTGGAATTGAGAACTGGAGGCACAAAAGGTAAAGGTCACAGGTTGAGATAAGAGCAATTTACTGGAAACAGCAATGAGATAGGAAAATGAGTCACAAGGACAACAATACTAATTACGGAGGGTGCAGGAAAGATGCAAATGATTCACAGGGAAACCTCTCAATGATACCTGACCTCTCCCTGCACCACATTATGCCAGCCTGGCAGGGGCCCCTCCTCCTGGGAACAGACCCCCAAACGCTGTTGCCTGACAATGACATGAGGTAGTATAGAATAATCTCCAGGTCCTATCCATAGCTCCTCTCGGCTACTGCAAAAAATTAACCCTGTCCTGGCTGGAAATAGGATAAAAGCTTTAGCCGCATAGATTTAATTTAGGGATTAGGTCTTAAAGGCAAGTTTTTTTTGAGAGAGTCTGCCTCTTATTTTGTGTTATTCCAGCACTCAGCTTCATGTATCTGTGACCCCAGTGAAGTCTGGGAGCAGGAGTCAAAAAGCAATGGTATGAGAACAGCAGCCTCTTGGCATGTTTTATCCACTAGGCACTCAGTAAAGTAATTACTTGTCTTAAGCCATGGCTCATGTTCAGGGAGTTTTTTGGTGAGTATTTCTGCACATCACTGGATCTGTGTGGAAAGATTCTGAAATTCCACTCTTTTTTTGCTGGTTGGTTTGGCTCTTAACTCTCTTCATGGGTACATGAAAAGGTGGGAAAAGAAGATATTTTGTTAATTTTTCCATGGCTCTTGTAAGGTTCAGAAATTCAAGGTGTCGGATGTCTTTTAAGGTGTACTGGGAACAAAAGGACCATGCTAGTAGAAGCTGAAAATCATGAGTCCTGCTTAATTTCTCCTGCCACATCCACTCTGAGGAATTTTTCAATCTCATTACGCTTCTATCTCCAACCTGTTGTGAGAGAACAACACACACATTTGTTTCACCAGTGATCACATGAGACACTCTGATGTTCAGCATGATGAGACAAGATGAGAGACAGGCCAGGTGTTTCCAGAGTCTTTCATGCAACAGGAATGGAGACAGCCAATACAAAATCTCAGATTTTTGCCGAAGATGACAATAATATACCTGATACTGCCCATGCTGTCTAGCCCTGAGGCCACTCTCAAAAATCACTGGCAGCTCTGTTATCCTACCAGATGCTGCAGAGGTGAACATCTGCAGGGCCAATTCATAACACAGCTGAAGTAATGGCATGCAGTTCTCTATCTCCCATAGTATCAAACCCTCCAGGCTGGATGTGAGTCCTTAGAGCACAACAGTCTGGCATCTCCATTGAAATCTTCAGTTTCAAAGCTGTGTGCACACTCTGCATACTCTGATTCATATCTCTGAATAGTAAATTATAGAGACTACTCATGTCTGTTCTGTGTGTGGTCAGGAGGTTCCATGAAGATGCTGAATAATGAAACAGACTCCAGCATGTTCTTTTCTCATCTCTTGATTTGCTTTGTACTATAAAATACAAATGGTGGGGAACTGAGACCACAAATTTGAGAACAGATTTTGGGGATAAATTTACAAGTGGAACAAATAATAGAAAATGGTTATGATAAAATACTCCTGAAATATTTTGCAAAAATCAATGCCACAGTATAAAAGGACTCACTGGAGTGCTACTCCTTCTTTGCTGAGGAACAGAAGAAAAAAATGCCACCAGTTTTGGTGGGACTCAGTATTCTGAAATAGAGATAGAGGCATTGTAGGATTTTTTTCTGGATAGAGATCAGGTCTCTGTCCAGGGTGTACTTCATTTGCAGAATTCTTGCAGTGGCACAGAAATATAAAACCATATATGTAAAGGATAAAACTAGAGGTCTGAGGAAAAGCCACAGTGAATGCAACATGTATTTTCCAAACATAAGAAGTATCTGGAAGCAAGATATGCACTTTCTTCAAGACATCGAAAATAATTTCTCTAAGTGTTTTTCTGACAGGCTGCAAAAGGTGTATAACCCAATGACTTGACTCTGCCTTTATATTATACTCCAAAATATCACATTTCCTTATCATTGGCCTCAATTCTACTCTTTTTCTCTACTCAGCAAAACAAATGTTTAATTTCAACCATGTGCTCAGATGCTTTGCTGGAGCAATACAGACCCTTACGTCATGGTAGAGGCTGACCTTTGCAGGGGCTGCTGTGACACCCCAGTACTTGGGAAGCTGGCAAATCTTACCCCACAGGCTTTTGCCAAGCTAGGAATTTGCTCAATTACCCCATGGGAATCTCTCTGTATGTGAGAAGTCAAGCTCTTTTTAATAGAAAATGGGAGCTGAAATGTGGCTCTCTATCCATTTAGTTTCCAAGCACTCGTAGGAAGCTTTTGTGTATCCTTTGCCAGATTCTTTTTTTTTTCTTTTCCATCAGCAAAGCTGTAGGTCCATGAACCTCCTGGTGATACTACATCCCTGGACATGGTAAATGCTTCCAATTGTCAGGAGGAGGAATGCACGCTGTAGGGGAAATGTAAAACTTTTACAGGAAACAGCAAGTGTCAGGTGTTGCAATATATATTCTATTTAAGGCTGTATTGGTAACAGGTTATTTTTTATTAAAGAACTTAAGAAAGAATGGGTAGAGGTAGGGGTCCTTAGAGGACAACCTGTAACATAACTCAAGCCTTATGTCTTCACTCTCCAACAGTAATGTGCACTGACTTCCCAAAACAGAATAAACTGCTCTTCAGCCAGTGCTTTTCTCCTAATTAAATCTACAGAGCGTAGAGACATTGTAGGATTTTTTTCAGAAATATAATCTCCAAAGGCCTGTGCTGAACTTCTGAAACCTTTTCATTACAGGTCATCATCTGTGTGTGTGTAATTTATAAAGTCTCCCACTTTGTCAGCAGGCAAAATTCAGGAAGACACATGTGCCCTGCCTTACCCTTTAATTCACATGTACCTGGTCAAGTTCTTCCCAACTCCTTTTTTTTTCAGTGAAGATGCCACATAAATTTCTGGCCAAGCTCCTACTACAGGTGGGAGAGAAACGCTCCCCTAAAGACGTGATCTTCTTGCATTATTCAGTGCAAAAAAATGTGCCTTTCCCTGTCCAGCACATAAAGCATTGGAGCTCCTGCAGTCAGCTCTGTGAGAAGAACAAGGCCTTGCAGTCCCTGTTTGGCAGGTCCCATCTGTGGCCAAGTGGTGGCTGTCATGCAAGACAAGGGCGACAGCCTTTGTGACATTACATGCCTCACACAATGGGGCAATGTCTTTTGAGCAGAGGAAGTATATCTCCCAGGGGGGAACACATACTGTGTTTCGTGCCGTACAAGATGGAAGCTGTTACAGAGCTTTGGCTGTGGAGGTGCTCATGTTTGCAGCTCTGGATGCCCTCTGTTCCTCAGCTCCCTAGCCAAAGGATACTTATGAATAAACAAACATTTTGTTGGGGTGAATTTTACAGGAGTTCCATAAAACACTGTGGTCAGTTGAAAACAAAACAAGGCCCAATCCCTGGCAGGAGATGTTCAGGATTTTGGAGGATTGAACTTGAGCTGAGCCAAAATAAATCCCGGGGGCAACAATAAGTCAGCAACCTCCATTCCAAACAAGAGTTTCCTTCAGATTATCCACTCCTTATTGTTAGTGCTTTAGTGTCAAGGTCCTGGATAAAGCATTTTCTGAGACCAGAGGTCCGAAAAGATTCTGCAAAAGTAGTAGACACCTCTCCACCCCTCACAGTGTTCTGGACCACACACTACTGCAAGTTATGGGCATGCCTCCAAAGGGAGGAGAGGAAACTTTGGTGATGCTGCTAGCTACAAATGTCAAGACTTTGCTGCTATTATGTTAAGAAATAAGTAGTAAATGCCCCCTCTGCAAGCTGTAGAGACTGCCCCAAGCCAGTACTTTAGGCAAAACTGTCTGCTACTCCATTGCAAATCCACTCAATATGAGGGCAAAGATAGTCTGTCCACAAACAAGTCTGCAAAAGTATGAGTTGTGTCAGGGAGACTTCTATCTGACACTGCAGACTACCACAGAGGTGCAATTGATGCAGGAAAGTGCAAAGAAGTCGGTTTCAAACCACAGATTGGGCCTTTTAAGGCAGCTTGCAAAGCCTGGCCTCTCCACAAGCTACAGGGGACCTGAGTGATCAGGGCTTATTTGGGGTAGGGCAAAAAGCAGGTGAAAGAGTAACAAAAAGTAATATCCCTGTCTAGTTTCAAACAAAAGCATCTTAGTTTATTCAATTTCAGACTACAAATTCTGCAAATGCTGGTTTCAAGTGTGAGTCTGGACATATGCTCTGAACCTTTCTGTTGCTGATAGGAATATGCTGGAAAAATTCTGGAGGAGGGACAAGTAAAAGTGCCCTAAAGGCATTGGTTTAATAAATAGCTTCTAATACAATGCCACAACTCTTGGATGTTTGAGTCTAAGGTTATTGCTAAGCTTTGGTGCCAAAGCAATGCACTCATTCCTGGGCCTAATATATAAAAAGTGTGGTCTTTGTTGCTCAGAGGTTGTGCTCCCCATCAAACCTTTGACATAACCAGAGACATAGCTGTACACTGTATGGTTTTAATGTTGAGTTTCAGACCACAGGTTTTTAATGTCTCCATATATTCCCTCAGTTGATCTCATGGTTTGGGTATAATGTTACACAATAATTCATTATGCACCAAGAGTTATGTCAAAACAGCCATCCATATGAAATTACAAAATGCTGAAGAAAGAGGCTGCCAAAGATCCAAAAAGAGAGGTGACATAACTACTTTGTGACAGAACAGAAAAAGCACTTAACATATGCATTTATTTTCTTATCAGATGATTAAGTGAATCAGAAATTATTTTAAGTTGATGTCAAATTTAATATTATATATGATTTAGAGAGATGCAACAAGGTCACATGCTCAAAGGCAACCTGAATTGCTGGATTTACATAGCATGATTGTGTTAAAATGAAACAAAAGTAAAAAGCAGAAAGTATGAAAGAAGTCCATACGGCTACTGCAGAAAACCCTGAAGGACTGAAACCTTGTTCTTTCCAGAATGGTACAGAAATGAGTGTGCTTGATCTCTGATATGTGTGTCATTTTTGGCTTCATGCAAGCTAGGAATATCACAGAGACGTACTCTTTCAGTTTATTTCATTCCATCAATTAAAAAAAAAATAAAAAAGAAGCTGACTATTTTTTATCCTGAATGTAATGAAGATCTGGAGATGCTGAAAATGTTGGTGCAGTGCCAGAGGAATCCTTATTTCAGCAAAAGGGACTGGTCAAGACCTGACTTTAAGGTCTTTGGGCCCAAAACCTGTTGCCAATTAGAAAGAAAGTGTCTAATATTTATCAAGTGCAAACAGGTAACTTCATAGCAGGAGAGCCAAGAAAGGTGAAAAATAACATGATAAGTTCCTGGTGAAAATGGCTGAAAGTCTGTGTGCACATATCAAATGAATATTTTCTTTTTTTTTCATCTCCGCCTCTTGCCTAAGGCCAAAATAATTCAATGGTCCAAATAACAAGTGATCTCTGCTGTCTTACAGTGACAAAACCCACAGACATCTTTATCCAGATGGTCTGACTTAAAAGATAAGCCAGCCAGAGACACTTTTTGAAGGCTGTGTTGCAAAACAATCAAATTAATGTATTAAACACCTTGAGAAAATTCAGAACTGGCAAATTCCACACAGGCACTCACCATATGTTTTCAAAGGAAAAAAAAAAAGGTACACATATCTTCCTTCATGAAAGCCAGCAGCTTTATTGCCACCAGTCTGCATTGCACCAAGTCTGCATGGGAACGAGTCACAGCCACTCTTCTACTCCCTTTGCTTTGCACTGTGCTTCTCCTGCACAACGCAAAAATGAAACAAAAGGAGAAAAGTCAAATTCAGAGATCAAAGCAAAGAGAGGCAGCATATTGAAAATACATGGAACAGAAAGACTCTGAAAGGACAAATAGCAGGGCTGTCCTGTTCCTGGGCACTGTAACATGGCAAATGGCTCAGGATTTATATTGTTTTATTACAAGCGGATCACATGCAAGGGCTGGATTTTCTATCCTGGGCAGCCTGCTGCTTCATGTTTTTTGGTCTTTTTTTTTGTAAAAAGCTTTTTTTACTCCTCTTTAGGCTGCTTCTTTTTGCTTTTGCTGGTGTAGTTCAGTTTCTGATAGCAAGAGGGAGCATGCTAGTACATGGCGTTTAACCATGGTGCAAGTTAGATCTCCGCCCAAAAGATTTAGAAAGTGGCTTGTTGGCAAAATATCAGCTTTCTCAAAACATAAATCACACTAATCTGCCTCATTTTCCTGCTGATGTGGATGGAGCAGCATCTATGGGGAAGGGAGAGAAGGGAAAAGGCACTACTATTTCTGAGTTCTCCAAGCCCTGAATTACTATACTAAGAAAGATTTAACTGACAAAAACTAAAAGACCCAAATGAAACCAAAACAGCAAAATCTAACATGGTCTCATGTATCCCCGTGATTTCCAGGTGCCGATCCATTAAAAGCCCATGAAGACTATGGGGTGATATGTGATCAGCTGGGGCTGTGGGAAGTGGCAGGGACAAAGTGAAGCCAACATGTTAGAGGCTCATTTTTCAAGGTCTCTATGTACAGATGACCCAGCTGTGGATCATGAGTGACACACAGTGGAGGGGTCTGTGAGCAAAGAGGAGGTGCAGCTGAAAAAAAAGCAGAAAAGCATGTAAAATTAGTGAAAAACCACACTGTGCAGGAACACTCCACAGCCATGTACCCACACAGTGCTCCTGGGCTTTCATAAGGGGACTGTAAATAAAGGACAAGGAAAGAGAAAAGGAAGAAGACCCAACGCCTTTCTCGAGGGAAATTTCAGCTGAGAACAAACAAGACAGTAAAACAGGCACCCCTCTCTTTACTCTACAGTTGAACACAATGCAAGTTGGAGAAAAAAACCTTCCCTTTCATGCTCCCCTAAGAGCACCAATCACACATCATCTTCTAAGTTTCAGCGCTTGTGGCCAACCTTTGCTATTAACCTCTCCCTCTCCAAAGTGAGTCTCTGAAGGTCTTCCCTTGTCAGCTGTGTCCTTAGTACTCTGCTGTGCTAATTCAAGATGGCTAGTCCTTAAAAACGCTACCCAGCTGTACAGAGGAAAAAGTGGAAACTAGTTTACCCTCAAACACTTCTTCATGAAGTTTCCACAGAATGTTTTCTAATAATCTGAACTGGTGTGCAGAAAATCTGACTTTCTAATTGTGTGATGGGGTTTTTCCTAGCTTTGTGAGCCAAGCTATTAAAACTACCTTGTTGCCTTCTTTTAAGCTCTTTCCTTCTGTGAAAGCAAACAGACGGTTTTTACTTTACCGCAGAAGAGTAAGGACAAAGCAGGGTAAGTTTAACAAGTTAGTCAGAGTACAGATACATTTTCCAGGTCCAGGGCAGGTGGTTTTCTCATCTGGTGGAGTGTATTATCTGCTGCTCTTACGTGCCTGGCAAGCACAGGGCCTCACCCATCCTGGCTCTGACTTCTGCATTGCAACTGTCTCAAAACATCTCATACTTGCTATCTCTCCATGAATCTGCAGCCATTTTTCTTCTTCTTGATGGAAAAAAAATCTACTTTTAGAATAACAGTGGATGTGAGATCAATTCTGCCTTCTTTGATCAGTGTAAGATGTACTTTACTTGCAGATCATCTCCTCTGAAATCAGCGAATCATGTCATGAGCTCCAGTGAAGCAGAAGCAGAGATTATTTATTACAAAACAGGGACTTCTGTAGCAAAACAGGGACTTTTGTAGATGGAGAAGGGTTAGAAAATAAACATAGAGCATAGTTTTCATGGAGGCTTAAAAAAGTTTATTAATAGGTGCTTAATAGATTTGCCTTAGTGACTGGTAATCAATTTTTAAGGAATCCAAAGGGCAATGAGTTACCTCTAGCCTTTACTTATTTCAGAGTTACTTGACATTCTTCATGACATTAAACATGAAACATTTGAAATCTTGCATTAACCTATTATAAATATTTTCCAACATAATTTCCATTCAAGTTATAACTGAAGTTGCTCTGCAGTGCATGATGCCCTTCCTGTCTGGTGGGTGGATATTTAGAGCCCTGTAGAATAGACCTATGCTACTAGCATGACTTGACTTTCCTGTAATCTTCCTCAGGATAAAACTTGAGGTTTCAGAAACTGAAGAGTGACTTTGATAGGGCTGTGCTGATTTATAGGAATTGTTGCTCGTAGCTCTGTAGCAGTTTCTCATTAAAAGTAATGGGAATTATTACCAAACCTGCTAATGATTTCCTATAGTTTTAATTTCAAGGCATGTGACTGCAAGAAGAGATTTGGTATGAGGTAATTTTATTTTTTCCCTTCTTTAGAGTCGCTATGGGAATAATTTTTCATCTTTGCATATGTTTGTACCACTGCAACGTGATAAAATTCCCATAGCAGTTCTTTGCTCAGAAAATTTATTTCTTACTAACAGGCGTCTTTGACAAGCCAAAAATTCATCCCAGGACAGTTTCATGGAAAACAGTTGCCAGCTCAAAGAATTTTGATTCATTAACCAGACTGCTGATAGGAACTGGGCTGGGAATAGTCTTGAATGAGTTGTATGAAGTAATCCTCAGACTTTCCCTATGATTTGAACAGTCTCTGTGTTCATGCAGCACTCATCTTCTGCCTGTGACTACAGGAGTGACCCCTTACCTGCAACAGGGATAAGCTGGGACTTCTTGCCCAGGTCACAGTTAACTGTTCTTTCAGTCCCACTAAAATCAGTACAATTGGTGGTCACAGATCAATGGGTATAATAAATGGGAAGATATTTATATTACCATTTATGCATCTATTTTTATTCCTGCTGCAGCATTTTTGTTAATAGCATACAGCTACAGAAGAGGAGTGCTTATGCAATACAAAAGGGAGAAATTCTAATATATACAAAAAAGAGAACAAAGTACTGTGAAAAAAGGCAGAAAATGGCCAGGAAATGCAAATCTATCCTGTATCTTCCCAAAATCATGTTAACTGCTCTCCAAAGTCTCGACTTTGTTTTCTCCAGCAAGATTATTTCAAGTTGTGGAATCCAGAGAGCATCAGAAAATATCTTGCCTGATTCATATCTTTGCTGATCCAAAAGACAGTTTTATAATTGAATCAGTCCTTGGAGGAGTAACCGTCTATTTGTTCGAAAGCATTTTAAAGGGCTTAGCAACAGACTGAGGCAGAATCTCACATGTGACACTCCACACCACCAAGTATGCAGCTTATGGGTTTAGCGTGCCATTTCTCTGACTCTACTGTTAATGTTAAAGCAATTTTCTCTTGCTTTAACATGCAAGGATAGGCAGAAAAGAGCCTCCCAGATACTTCTTTCTGTAGGGCAGGCTCATTTAGGATAAAAACAAGTATAATTTTGCAATGATCATTGCACGTGTAAAATGCCAAACCTTTTATTTCTTCCTGCTGGAACAAATCCTCAGAACATATCCTTTGACCCTAACTTAAGGGGTCTAAATTTGCTGCACAAATCTTGGTGGTATGCAAGGGCTTTCTGTTAAGTTAGGACTTTATGGTGCTAGGTGATGCAGAAGCATTCAAGAAACAGAATAATTTTGTCTTATATTTATGAAAACATGCAACGGATGGGAGAAACAAGAGGCCAGGGAGAGAGAGAGGAAAGAGTAAGATAGCAATATAAGGATATTTTCAGATAGACAAGTGCAGCTAATTTGTTGACAGCTGTTATTGGAAGGCCACCTTCTGGAGCTGTGTTTCTTCCTAGATTGTGTAAACTGCTTTTGTTCTTCTTACAGCACTTGGACACAAAGAAATGCTGAGATTGAATATTCTTGAAGAATTGTGCTTGGGACAGCCAGAGCTACAGATGAGAGGTTTTTTCACAAGACTAAGAGTTGAGCTCAAATCAGAGAGATGTGTACCTTAAATGAAAGTTCTGAAAGATAGAAAGATTGAGTTCATCTTCAGGTTCTGTTCTTGCAGATGGTATGACCCAGAAATAGAAGAAATTTTCCAATGAAAAGTAACCTGAAGGAGCCCTGGTCAAAGCAAGTAATCAACAGGGAGTAGAACTCACTGGCAGAGCATCACTGAGTCAGGAAGCACTTGGAAGATAAGGAGCATGGTCAAAGAAAAATGAAGAGATGGAGAGGGGAAGAGGGAAGAGCCCTGATATGTGGCAACAGAGCTGAAGCAATCAGTATCTCCAGCTGGTGGAAAATGAGGATTTCTCCTTTGTTTTTAAGGAAGACAGTATGCTTCTGCAGTGGTCAAACTAAGTTTTAGCAGCCTGGAGTTATTACAGGCAGTTAGATTTTTCCAGACCACCTCTAGACTTTTATAGGAGAGTGGTTACTTAATGACACCCTTTCTTGCAAGAATCCATCCCACAAGAATTTCCATTAATGCCCTGGCCATCACATTGCTGAAAGATATATTTTCCAGCTGCAGGAAGAGAATGGTCAATATGAGCAGCCCCAGGTACTGGGATAGCTTTTTACTGCATATCTCACATGACTATGGTGCTTTGTGCAGTTTCTTCAGGAGCACATGTTTTGATTCACTTTAAGATAATTTAGAAGACAGACTAGATGATTAATCTGCCTGTTCTGGATGCAGAGCTAAGGTATGCAATGTCAATGGATTTCCATTTCACCACAGAGATGACAGCTGTGGATGAAGAGATCCTCCTGTGCCAACACACAAAGTTTGATCTGTTTCTCCCAAGGTCCACAGTCATCCTGGGCGCTGGCATCAATACAGATGTTCTGTAAAGTGCTTTGAGGCCCTCTGGCATGCAAGGACTTCTTGGTGGAGGATGGTGACATTTTCTATTTGCTGCATCAATGTTTATTTTTTCCTCTCAGGTGCTTCAGGACAGATGCCTGCCTGCCTTTCCCTCTCAGGTCTGTGGATAGCTCAGATTTCAGTTGGGTTCACAAGCATTTCCTGGCCACTGGTGTTTGGATTGTGTCAGCATATGAGTTAAAAGACATTTCCATCCCATAGTAGTTGATGAACGATACTCTAAAAAACCAAATTCTTTGTATGGGTTTTGCTGTTTTCTTCACCTGTAGCGGCATTCTAGCAGCAGTTTCAGAAACAGGGTGGTGTCAAATCTTACAGAAAAAGACAACACCGAAATAATGAGGAAATAGTTTCAAACAACTAGATGAAAGAGACATTTCCCTGGGTGAAAACTGTGTGCAGTGGATTGGAATATCCAAAGCAGTAGTTCTCAAACTACTTTGTAGTGACACCACCGCCTGGATTAGAGAGAAAACCTTCCATTTATGCAGGCTGTGCTTTCAGTTTCCATTTCCTCTTTATGGGTCCCACACTTCCTTTTTTCCAAAAATTTCTCCCTTCCTGCTGTTATCACCTCTCCATACTGTGAATGTTGTTGTGACACCCCTTTCCTAGAGTCATCATTCAGCTAAGTTCTCTCCTTACCACAACAACTACAAGTGCTCATTCACAAAATAGGAAATGCAGTCAGCACTCCTGACATGTCTGTGCTAATGTATGATGGATCATTTCTGGAAAGACCTCCAGCAGCTCGTCCTCATTCAACTGCATTATTTCTGTTTACTCTCAGAGTTTGCTGTTTGTTACTTCAGAGTTTGCTGAAGGGAAGTCATTACAGAGCAGCTCTGGCTCCTCAGCCCTTCTGCTGCAGCTGGAGATGGGAGAGGCACATTCTGGGATTTGCAAGGGCTGGTGATATACTGGAACCAGCCTTCTAACTCCCACAAATACTTCTTGGAAGCCAGAAATTCTAGGTATTTTCTAAAGATGGCTCATCTTTATGCCTAAAGCTGTGAGCATTCTTCGGTTGATTAAGATCATCCTTTTGGCCAATAAAGCATATGCCAAAAGTATCCTTCAGCCAGTCTCCTATACATTCCCTAAGCTTTCCTCTCTCCACACTGCCCCATGGCCTCTGTTTATAATAAACATCACAACACAGTGAGGATTTTCACACGAGGGACTGAGTCTCCCCTCAGCAGATGTACAAACTCTGGAAATGCCTTCTGAGAACAGCTCACCACACGGTCAAACTGAGGTGAAGAAGGAACTTATATGCCAAACACTGCACCTGTATTTCTGGTTGTCCTTCTTTTCAGTTTACTTTTGGATGCCAACTTACTTGCTGAAAAATAAATACCTTAAAGAAAATAACTGTATACCAGTGCAAAATTTATTAGTAGGGGGCTATCTGACTATGTAGCAATAGAGAAAAACAGTGAATATGAAACTAAATGGTAAATAGTGTATTTTTTAGATTTCTAGAAGAACAATGGGTAGACAAACACCTTTGAAAAAAAATTGAAAAGTAAATAAGTTTCTATAGTCAGGTTATATAAACACAAGGTTTTAAATTTCAACAATATATAAAAAACAACTACAAGAAAAGCAGGTTGTTCTACTTACTCTAAAAAAACCTACCTTTGATAATATCAACAGTGCCTCTGTCTCTTGCCAAGGGTGCCACCATGTTACTGGGTCTCCAAACACATGCTTGCTTCCCTAAAGAGGATAATGTACCAGGGAACAGGCATTATCCCCACTGGATGTTGATCAATACCTGATTTCACAGCTCCAGTTTTTTGACAACCACTCTTGTTCAATATATGCATGCTACGAATGGCCCACAATTTGTGGTGGCAGTTTTGTAGGCGATTGTGAAGTAGGGTGGAAATGTTTCTCTGCAACACATTTGTACTGTTGGTTTAAGATCCTCATTGGCTGTGACAAGGTTAGCACTAATTCTATCTAAAATAATGTGGAAAGGTTTTTTATTTTTTTAAATCTCAGCCATTGCATTGGTATAATTTCAAATTACACAAACTTCAACTTTAAAAAACCCTAAAAATATTTGAGGACAATGATTAGGACAGCAGGTAATACAGGATCCAGGCCAACACGCACCCAACTACTATGAGTGACCCGCAGCCATGCTTGTGCCTTCCACAGCCTGATCACTTGCTGTCACAGAGGCAGCTCAGGGTCTTAAAACCAGTCCTTGGTACAGGGAAACTTTGCCCTTGTCCTGAATACTGGTATGGACTGTGGCCCTTGTTTTTATTTTCATGAGTTTTCAGAGATTATGTCAAAGACAGGTATAACTCCTACTTAAAACAGTGTAGAAGGCAGTGCCCAGGTTTTGATCTTGGTCTTAGAAACATACACCTGGATTTGATTTTCTGATTAGGATCATCTGCAATAGGATCATCATTGTTTCCCAGAGAAACAAGACAAGACCATGACTGTGTGGGAGATAGTAACACCACTTCCTGTATTTTATCTCATGTGGTTCTGTAAACAGCTTAAAAGATCTATTTTACTAGGAATCTAAACCTGTGACAATTGATTTTTCCAGGGTTGATTTTTGCCATCTGCAAAACTGTGCAAACAAGTGAATGATCTTATTGCAGAAGTAGCTCCCACTACTGGGGAACTGCACTGAACATTGCAGCAAATTTGATGGAGAATTCATAAGAAAGGAATACTGGTTTTCTTCCTAAAAAGGGCCACTGCCTGCCTGAAGAGCATTTGTTTGACCTAATGGACAAATGTGCTTATAAAGTAGACATGAATGGTTGGTGTTGTGCATTCCACTTAAACCCCTGGTGTGGTGCCTTCTTTTCTGTTTCCAGGGATATGTCCAAGGGCTGAATGTGTACTTACATCCTGAACATCCCACATAGATGCTTGATGCGGGGCAATATGGGAAGCTCTGTGCTGGCTTCAACCCCTGGAGCCATTGGTGAGACTCCTGCTTCCCTCCATGGCAGAGATATTCCCACCCAAAAGTCCCTGAAGCAAGACTTTCATTGCATCACTTTTAGTGTCCTGGGAGAAGGTAGCAGACCTCTGAACTCAATGATCTTGCAAAACAACTTAAAGGAGAAGGGTTTCATGTGCCCTGAGACCATTAGAATTTCATAATTTCAGTTATGCTGGAAGGAAATCCCTTCCAATAGCACCAACCTTGTCTGTCTCAGATGCCTCATTCACATTCAGTTATGTTTGCACTTGCAGGGGAAAATCCTTTCTGCCTTTTGGTCTGTCTCTACAGAGAGACATAAGCACTCAGTCATGAGGCTTATTTTGAGCAACTGTACTACCTTCCTTCTGAACTTAATTGTTACAACAAAATTCAGCAGGAGAGTGATTGTTTCAGCAAAACATAGCTGTGGCCATGGCCTTGGCTCTGGTGTGGGAAGCAAGGAACATGTTTCCAGCCATCACAAAGGGGAGGAAAGAAATAAGTCTAACTGAACGAAACACAACAGGAAACTGGGGCTGGCAGCTGGATGGCTTGGCCTCCATCCCGCAAAGAGTGTCGTGGAAATCAGTCCCAGTGAGCTTGCAGCTGGCATACAAAGGGTCAGTTTGACATGGTCACCAGAGCCCTTTTTTTTCCTATTTCATCTTAGGATTTATGAATGAATATTCTTGGTTGCCCCTGAGGAATTACCATGCCTGGAAGGACCATACCTCCAGGGGAGAAAACCAGGAAAAATCCAGGTCAGGTTTTTTCACAGAGTGTTGTGGATTCCTGCTTCCATCCAGCGGCCATCTCACCCGCTGGTGAGTTTGATGCTGTAGGTTCCAGCCAAGATCCCCCATAATGGATCTCTTGTTAACTACGTCGGCTCTAACAAATGCTGCTCTGTGTTTTAGTCATATTTTGGAGCTGAATGTCTCTGCTCCCTGTTTTTCAGGCAAAGCCTATTCCTACATTTCTCTCCTTGCAAGCACTACAGGCTCTCCTTCAACACCACTCCACAGGCCTACATGGTCCCACTGATTTTCCATAACCCTCCTCAGCAGCTGTAAGGGTCTGAGTTTGTTTAAATTATAAACCTGCTGACTAACTCAACCCTTCCAGGTTTTCAGGAAACACAGCCATTTCCTGATGGACTCTACTTCAGCATCCTAATTTTCAGCAGGTCCTTTGATGGCTTCCTCATTTCCAGGCCTGCAGAAAATCAAGCTTAGCAGCCCATTAGTTTTCTCTCTGTGGTTCAGCAAAGCTTAATCACGAGGAGTTTTTCACCTTTACATTTAATCCATTACTTTTATTTTTTTCTACAATTCTCCTTTTACTTTATAATCCCTGAACATATATTTTGCTTTCTTCTTTCATTACTACTTTTTGGTGTCCAACTGCACTCTTATGTAATTCTCTCTTTCTTGTCCAAACTCTCCTCCAAGAATGAGGTAAAAAGATTACCAACCAGCTCACGCCCAAGTTGACAGTGAGTCAGCTGGGTGACAGAGTTTTTAACAGAGTCCTGACTCGGGCCTTGATGTAGAAATGGCTTCATTTGCTGTTGGAAATGTTTTCCCGAGAACACATTCATTTATTGCTCTGGGTTCTGCAAAAACACATTACAAAGAGGTATTTCCCGTACTGTAGAACTCATGGTGGAAAACGAGCAGAGCGCATAAACCTAATACCCCTTACTGAAATGGAAAACTTAAATACTGAGGGCTAATTGCCTAGTTGTATATAACATGTGGCAGAGCCAGGCATAATTTCTATGTTCAGATTCTTGGCACAATATTTTACTCATCTGGCTGTACTTCCTCTTTATTTTGATTATTCCTTGCATTTGTTGACTTTGTCTCTGGGTCTCTGGATTAGAGGCAGACCAGAAGGGAAGGCACAGGGTGGCACAGTGTCTGGACTGCTGCATCGTATCATGTGGTAGCCTTGTGCTTCGGCACTGAGCCCCAGGAGAGGGGCAAGCACTGGGACCAAAGCCACAGCCCTCCTCAGCACAGTGCTCCACTGCTGACTGAGGGGGCAAATCCAGCCGTGAATGGGCTGGGCATGATTAGGAAAGAAGGAGGAGGAGGGAGAAGCCCACCCAGACTGGTGGTGAGATTGCAGACGCTCAGGAGCTTTATTGATGGACAATTCTTTGATGAATGACTGGATCTGCTTTGTTTTTCATCGTATGCTTGACTTGCACACAGTGTTAACTAATTAAATTATGGGGTTTCTTACTAAAATCACATGTATGTCACTGTTAGTTCATAGCAAACAACATGGCTTCATTGTAAATTTATATGCTGTGTAATTTTTTTTTTTCACTCTTAATGGAAAACACACTGTTTTGCTTGGACCATCTCCAGGCGTTTCAGTTACGGAGTTACTCACTGAAGGTGAAGCATGTGGGAGGTTGCTTTAAGCAACATCACTAGTAAAGCCACTTACTCTGAATATTGGCTGCTCTTTTACTTTATTTGGATGAAGAGCAATATTTTCAAAAGTGTCTGAGCTACTTAGGAGTCCATGGCTTACACCAGAAAAATTTCACTGGCACATGTTGGACTGTATGTGGTGTTTTTCCTTCAATGCCTGTACCTTCAGATAGAAATACAAGACACTGGAACAAAGGTGCCTTTTACTAGTGCAGTTGCTTTTAGTTCCTGAACCAGATTAACCTGGACTGGCACAAGCAATAGGAGACTAACACAGATACCTTGACACAAGATGAATTGTGTCTCTTCTATCAAATTCAGTAAAATGAATGCAGCCACCCTTGTGCATATTTAAGGCACTTGTGAAGAAAACTGGTTTTGACTTTTTAAGAGCCAAATTACTCTAATAAAAGTTGATGCTTCTTTAGCTACACAAATGCTTTTTGAAAATGCTAGCCTTGCAAGTAAAAGAACAGAACACAGACATTAAGGAAAAAAACCCAACAATGCTATAAAGACTTCCTTTGATACCACTGTTCTACTCTACAACATGAGTAGAAAAAGCAAGAACTTGAATTTTGCATAGATGACTTAGATGCTTTTTCTTTCACCACTGTCTGGTGCTCACTAATGAATAAAATGTCTACCTTGGCTGTTACTGTGCTGCAAGAAACTTTAAAAATGCTATTCAAATGCTAGACAGAAAGAAAATCCCACACCCTGCTTCTATGTGCAGGATACATCCTGCTGGCAGTACCTGCTGTGGGATGGATTCTGCTGCCACAGCACAGCCTTTGGGCCAGGCAATGCAAGCCAGAGCTGTCCACTGTTCAGTACTCAGTGGAGAGGCAGAGGGGCCAGCAGGCTGCCATTTTTAACACACCCCTGGCAGGACCCTCTCATATTTTCAAAGCCATATATATTATTTGACCTGTCCTTTTTGGCTGAGTTATAGTCATAGAGAACAATCTAAGGACAGTGCACAGGATGCCATCCTGAGTTCACTGTGGAACACTGTGATACCTCCTGACAACAAGCCTCATCCCAGACAAAATTTATATCCTTGCTCTCTGGGCCAGGTCTTGAATCCTTGCAATCCATTTTATGGGTTCATTATAACCATACAGTTCTTTCAATCCCAATTTAGTGGTGTTCTGCTGTATCTCCACAGAGATTCCATCTCTTTGTAAAGTTCTGGAGGCAGACAAGAGGGTAATCCAGCTTGTCTCCATTTCATAAAACTACTTGCAAACATTTTTTGCCAAGTTCTTCTTGCAACGTGGTCCTGTGGCTTGCTTGTGGCTGCTGCTCCTGGAGGGGCTGCTCAGGCCCAGCTGCCCACTTGGGGTGACTTCATGCCTCAGAAAGACAAGTGACCCCCTTCCACAGCCCCTTTGGTCCCTGCTGAGCTCTACACCACGCAGCCGCGGCAGGAGGGTGAACAAAACCTCCCTGACTGCTCCCCCTTCCCTGAGCTCACAGGGTGTAGGTCAGGTTCAGAAGCTGGCAGCAGTTTTCAAGCACAGTAATCTTCCTACAGCAGCTAGGTTAAACATGGTTTGTTCAAAATAGGAAGTTGTCATCTATGGATTGCTATTATAAAAAAAAAAAAAGTAGTTTCTCCCTTTAGTCTTGTTCTCTGTGCTTTCCCAGGATTTTGGAACTCGCAGATTCAGGGTATGTTCTGCCTACAAAAAAAATAAGTAATGCTGCCCATTGTTTTCCAGTTTTCTGCACAGAAGTAAAAAATAGAAATAAAAAAATACACCCTTCAAGTAAACGTTTTCCAATCCTGCAAGTTTTCATGGAGTTTGGCTAAGCAAAATCATTGCCTGTGTCACAACTGTTT
The DNA here is from genome assembly GCA_013399835.1 of Leptocoma aspasia. Lineage (NCBI taxonomy): Eukaryota > Metazoa > Chordata > Aves > Passeriformes > Nectariniidae > Leptocoma > Leptocoma aspasia. The sequence goes on from VXAX01003087.1 coordinate 131,923, forward strand.
TTTATGCATGCCCTTAGAATAAGTCATTAAACGTGTCTGGTGCTCTCAGACCAAAACAGACATCAGAACACAAACTGTGCCTGTGTCCAGCTGTCAAGTAAAGAGGTCTGGCAGTCAAGGTCTCACAGTTCCCACTCTCCTGTGCACTCTGGTAGATCAGGTGTGGATGCCTTATGCTTTTAAGCATGTGGACTGAAAAAACAGGTTTTCCACTTCATAGAAAATATGCAGGCTTTTTCCAGGAGCACAAATAGGAGTGCGCATATGTCTGAACAGCAGGAAAAAGGACAGATGACCTGAAGATTAAACAACAGCTCACCTCTAAGCATGTTCATGCAAAGATGTAGGAATGATGTTTCAGTCAGTCACCTTTTTCAAACACTTAACCCAGTCCAGCTCAGGAAAGTCTGTTTTCCTGATGAGCCTCTTTAAGAAACACCATATGGGCAGCCAGCTTGCCTGAAGAACATTGCATTAGCTGTAGAGACATAGACACGGTACTGACATTTTCCCTGACACAAGAATTTCTAAACAAAATAATTGTCACTTGTTAGCATATATTTGTGGGTCAAAATCAGACCTCAATGTGATCAGACAGGAGAGGGGTCTGGAAGGCAGTAGCAGCTGGAGTAGTTCAAATCAGGCACATTTTTGAGCAACTCCCTTGAACTAAGGAGTGTTTACATATTTTGAAAAGCAGGATTGCAAAGAGACACTTGAGGACAAGAAGAATGTACAAACTTAAAAATCTGTGGCAGAATAAGCAGCAAAATGTCCAGATATCATAAACTTTGGAAAAAGAGAGAAATAGAGAAACCCCAACCTATATCAGTGATCCTTGAAGCATCCTTCAGTCTTTTGAATGGTAAAACACCATTTATATAAAAACAGTGTAATTTTGTGCTCAGTGTGGGTGGTAAATGGGAAGGCTTCTCTTTGTTTCACTTGGCCTTTTGATCTCCTAATAAATTAGATACACCTAAAACAACAAAGACTTTTATCAGAAACAAAAAAAAAAGCAATGCCATGGAAGGGGCATTACTCTTTCCTCTTGAACAAAAGCCACAACCAAGAATTCTCTCCTGAACTTGCCAGAAAGCCTTTGAAAGGGTTATAAACCAAATTCTGCACAGAAGGTAAGGGAGTCTCTTCTGAGTCGTCCCTTCCTTCTCACAATTTTTCACTTCCTTTTTCTCTATATATTGTATTTATTTATTTCCCATAGAATCCTAGAATGGTTTTGGTTATAAAAGATGTTAAGACTATTGACTGTAACCATTAACCACTGTCAGGCCCAGAAGCAATTCATGCTCCTAAGTGCTACATCTACACATCTTTTAAATATCTCCAGGGATAGTGATACCCTTCAGATATCATTGATAAAGATATTAAACCAAAATGGCTCCAAAACTGGGCCCTGGGGAACACCACTTGTGACAGGCTGCCTACAGGGAACTGTCCTCCAGGGAATTACAAAGGAATTTGCATCTGTCCCCTTGAACCTTGGCACGAAGATGGTTTAGGCTTTCTGGAGGAGGCACAGAGAAAGGTAACACAAATGAGGAACTGGAAGGACTCTGAGGGTTGACAAGAATGTTAAGCAAGAGGTTGGGCATGCAAGAACTAGAGGAGGGAGCATCAGATCTGTTACCATGTGAAGTCTAAGCAGTTAAGGGGAGAAAGGCTTTAGATTAACACGAAAGAAGCTGACTTGCATTTGCTCGTGCTGGGTCCAGCTCATGAGAGGCAGTGCTGTCAACCCGGACACACCTGTTCTGAAGGGGCATAAAAAGGCACAAAGCAGGAAGGGAGTGTTGGCCCAGGCAGTGCAGGGAAGTGTACTGCAGGCTCTGGGCATTGTGATCTCAAATGTGCTGGCTCTCTGCTCTCAGAGCTCCTGCTCTGCGCGTCTCCTACTGCGCGCTGAGGCTGCGAGCTGCGGTGCTGCACGTGTTGTGTATTTAATGTTAACAGATCGCCATATAAACAGTCTGGCTTTCCCAGCAAATGGTGATCCAGGGCTTAAGCAGAAAATCCCAGAGGTATTGCAGTGCATTTTCATGAGACGTGATTTATTTTGCAATTTTGTGTTTTGGCTTTCTGCTCATTATGTCCAGCAATCAAGCTCTATGGGGCTGCTTTACATTACACACGCCATGGCATGGAAAGCCCCACACCAAGGCATTAGTGATTCACGACTAATCTGGATTAGATTAGCATCTGGGGAGTTGAAGAAACTGGAACTCTTATAATTTTTTATTTTTGTACTTAATAACACTTAGAGTGATTAGGAACACCAATCAATTCTTTTTTTGTTATTTTACTGAAGCAGACAGTTGGCTTCCATCAGTGTGTGATTGGCTTCTCTAACAAAAGGCAGGGGGCTAATGAACTCTTTGCATAAATCTTCTTTTCCTCAAAACGTGAGATGGATTTAGCAGAAAAATAGAGTCTTAAAGAGCGATACAAAAACAGCACTGAAAGAATAATTTTATTTCACTTCTGCCCTCTTCCCATGGCTATGCAGGTCTGTGTGTGGACGCATCAATTTCTATACATAAATCACCCAGATTTGGTTCAGCTAATCTTCTATGGTTAAATCAAAACTGGGGACACATTGTAGGAGAAATATGTCCGTGCACAAAAAAAAGGAAAGGAAGGTGAAGAGCGAAACAAAAAGGAAAAAAGCAGAGGAAGAAAGGAAGGAAGAGGGAAAAGAAGCAGTAAGTTTTTTTTCTCTGTGCAGGAAATGTTTTCTCTATAGCAACAAGATGAGGTCTGAGGTTAAATGGTGCAAATGTGGACTTCAAAGAAAGGCAGCTAGGCATATAAGAATCACAAACAGAATGGATTAAGTGATGTAATGGAAATAACCTGTCCCTTTGCTGTCCCTGTGTTTTAGCTCTATGCTACCTCCTGGAAGAGACAAGCCTGTGCCTCGCTACAGTTTTTGATTAATTCCCCTCCACAGTCAAATATACCAGCTCTCCCGAAAAAGGGTATTTCTTTCACGCTCCATATTACATATGCCAAATACTTTATTGTACTAGATACAACCTCTAAACATTTACAGTAAGTGCACTTAGTAACACAATTGTTTGCCAAAGCTCATTGGCTCTCTCAATACTTTTGAATTACAAACACGGCTTTATTTAAACAGGAAAAATTAACAGATTCCTGAGTCTCCCACATACACTTCTGGTTATCAGAATTTTATCACAGGCAAAAGGGAACATTGCATGGAGGCTCTTGTTAAAATGCTGGCAGCTATCAGTGTGTTGGATTTCCATGTACCACAGAATACAGCAGCATACTTTAATATCCTTGTGCTCTGTGTTTTTCTTGTGGTTTTTTTAGCTTGTTTTATGAGGTTTTTGTTGTAATTGTTTTGGTTCGGTTTGGGTGTTTTGTTTGTTTTCTTTAAATATCAACTTATTTTTTTTCTCCTTGATAAATTTAGAAAAGAGGAGCTGGGTGAATAGCTTCTTAGAAAATCCTCTAAGAGAGGAAAATGGAAGGAAAGATAAGGATACATTTTCTTAAGGAGCTGTGGCTGGACAGGTGTGGGCGTCAGTAAAGCTAACTCTCTATTGGAAGCAGCCTTTCCAATCAAATGGTGAAGCCCAAGAAATTTGTCTGAACAAATGAGATTGCAGTTGCAAATCCCCTCCTTACAGACATCAGTGTATAGCACAGACTGATGCCTCACAGCAAGAACTGGTTTGAAAGGACACGACAGGTACACCTGCAATAACAGGAAAGCCCTTAACAGGGCCAGAAAAAGGAAAAGCCTGTATTTACCTCTGCAGCAAGTGGAAAAAAACAGCCAGTTTGCTAAGACTGACCTCTGCCAGCTACATCCAATCTCGCAGTCAGATGAGACCCAGAACAATGACAGGGACACCAGGCGTGGGGTCACGCCTCCACACGGGGTGGGGACAATGCCCCAGAGAAACGCCTTTGCCCACTCTGCTTTGCATCACCTTGATTCACACAGACTGAAAGGCAGACCAGCGGTGTTTGCATCCAAGCATCTCCATTTGGTGGTGTTCTTTTTAACCCCCCCTGGGAAGAGCAATCTGCATGGTGGCTGCAGCAATCAATCTGGCTGCAGCAGTGTCACAGACAGAAACCCCAGATTGCTTTACAGTAGCTAAGTATGCTATCTGGTAGTGTACTTCTGGGGCAACACAAAGGTCAGAAAAAACTACAAAATCTGCTTCAGAAGCAGAGCCCACTTGAGTTTCCCCTGACACACTGTTCCTGGGACCCAGGCTGGCCATCGTTAACCCCTGCCCACCACTCTAGTACAGATCAAAAGACAGCCTGTGGATTGACCCGAAAAGTTTCATTTCAGTGCAATCCCATACTGGGACAAATTTATCCTGATATTCAGAAGTTACTTAGCAGAGGAAGGCCAACTAAAACCCTGACCATAAGACATGTCCTTTCCTCTATGACATCCAAGTTACACAGGCTTAGTTTGCCCCATGAAAATAGCAGGCCTGTCCTTTCCTTTTCGCCAAGTGGCATACTCCAAGCCTCTGTTGCCTGCTTGTTTAAATGCTGCTACAGCTGTGACTATTTGGCAAAGGCAGAGTTAAAAAAAAACCAATGGTGAATCTTGTGGCAACTATCTAAAAAAAACTCTGTTACTGGTGCATTATGGACAGAGAAGTATGCTTAATCTTAGAAATCACTGAAAAAGCTTTTTTTGGTCTGCCCTCTCTTCTATCTGCCCAGCTTTTAGTATCTCAGTCAGAAGCCAGCCTGAAGCTGCCGAGGGGTCCCAGAAAACTCAGAACAAAAAAAGGCGCTGACAAGAAAAACAATGTGTTTATACATAGAATATATTTTCAATCTTTTATAAAAAAGTTGTGCTTTTTCTGACCAATGGGTTACCTAGCCTCTGTATATATTACAGCAACAGGGAATTAAAATTCAAAGGCCATCTTTTTATTTTCAGATTTATACTGTCATTGAAAATACATGAAGTAGAAAAACACATTTTCCTTTATCTGCAAATGATATTCTTTTTAATACACAACTCCCTACCACGACAATTGCTGACACAAACACCATTACATTTGAACTTCAAGAGGATTTACTTGGACTAGAGGCAATCAGCAACAAAAGAATTTTAATGACTGTGGGAGGACTGTTGGTATTTTAAGAAGTCTTCTAAAACCTTTTGAAGAATTTGAGATAAGTAAAAATAAGTGGGGCAATCTTTATTCTTAAGTACTTTGCACCATGTTTTCACATAGCAGAATTGAGTTCTACAACTGCACAATGAGGCTGGAAAATCTGAATAGAACAGCAAAGCTTAAAAAAATTCTGAGGTGACAACAAATTGCTGGGAACCATTCTAAGGAACACAGCAAATGAATCCTTCTATTCCAGGCTCTGGTTTTTATTCTCTTTGCTCACTGGAGCTTTAATTTCATTAGCTTGCAAAGAACTACTCAATTCACAGATCAGATTTCTTAAGGATATAGGAACAACATGTCAACAACAAAAAGCACTAATCAAATTGTTATACAGCAGCCATATGCTCAGTGAGCTCCTCTAGCAGAATTGCACAAGCAATGTTCCTCCTGCTGCATTTGATCTGAAACATTGCACTTCACCTTTTAGAAGAAAAGCCACCTGTTGTCAGACATGCTCCTGGATTAATATACCTGACAACTGAAATTTAACTGCTGCTAAGAGTTCAAAAGGTTCACCTTCTTGAATTGTTGAGTGCCTCTTGGGTTGAACAATGTACCTGGACAGCAACTGCCCTCTGTCACAATCACAATGATGACAGAAAACCTCCTTGGGCATCTGTCTTCACAAGAGGCCTTTGGACCCACCCATGTTCAAACAACCACACCACCCCTGTTTTCGTTATTCACCCATGGCTTCTCAAAACCCACCAGACTTCCAGCAGGTTAAACTACGGTGAATGACTTGCTGCTATTTTGTATCATCATCCTCCCAACCCATCCAGATGAGATTCAATAAAAGCACGCAAATAGCAGTGAAAAGATCACTTGGAAAGGGCTACTCCCCCAACCCAAAAACCCCCAAACCCTAGAATAAAGTCTCCGATCTTCTAGTTCTGTGGGGATGTCAGGGACAGGAAAAAGTGCTCTTGCTGGATCCAAGGAAGGAAAGAAACTCCAAGTACTCCTGAGAAAAGGAAATTATTTTTCAGTCACATGCACCCTGTCTTTGGAGGCAGTTTACCCTCTCCTTTCTTCTGCTTACTTGCACTAGTTCAAGTATCAAGCAGGCACTAAGGAAAAATTGTGAGCGGATTAGCAAGCAGGTGCTTTTAAATGAAAAAGTTCATACATTCTGTTCTTCTGTTTCTCAGTACAGTTCTGTGAATAAAACCGAATCAACCTGTACATTCACTTGCTCTCAAATACAGTCAGAAAAAAAGACTGATTTTGTTCAAAGCAAGTGGGTATATTCAAAACCTTGGTCAACTGTCAGACAATGTAATGTTTATTTTCTCGCCGCCTACCCCACCTTCCACAGCATCCACACAAAACCAGCTTGATAGTTCAGGTGGATTCCAATTTTACTGAAAGCACTGTCATAACTTTCACTTCATTCAGTGGAGGCAGGTTTTGTTTACTTATTTCTCTTCCCTCTCTCAGCAAGGAACTGTCTATTCCAAGCAATTTTTTGCTTGGAAGCATAAAATCCAAGCATCTCCTCAAAGCAAGAGATGTTGGATTTTGCTGGGCTGACTCTCTACCTTCCATTTTTTCCCTGCCCAAATGGGAGAATATCATCCCTTAAGTTACATTCCAGTATGGTACAATCAAGGATATATATCTCTGGGGTTTTTTGTTTTGTTTTGTGGGGTTATTTTTTTATGAGCACTTTTTTTTTTGTTCTATTTTTTTATTTTTCTTTTTGTTATAGAGATAAATTACAATGATGAAAACAGCACTAGGAATTTACTGTTGATATATTTTACATTGTTAGGAGAACACACAGTTTCCTGGAAAGAGGTCCCAAGTTCTTTATCAGCAAGATCCCACCTTTGCTCACATTTACCCCTCTTAATGAGTTTTGTTTACTATCAGTGATTCTTCGTAACTGATATTCACATGAGTGACATTTCTCTTCAAAACAGTCTCATATGAAGAAAACACCTGTTAGCTTAGGTATTTATAAGAGTGTACATGTATGGCTACTATCTGTAATATGGTCCAGTTTTTTGCAGTGGATGACTACCTTGTAAAGTGTTGACTTCACAAAATAAAATTGTGCCTTGGTTCTTAGTAGCCCACTGCTTTTGAAATGAAGGGGGCATCATTTGAAGGGTACCCTACAAATACTTCTCAGTGCAAAAATGCAGAAGGTGTTTTGTTTTCAATTACAAAAAGGGTTCCATAAAAACATGCCTTTTTTTCCCATTAAAAATGTGTATGCTTTTTGCCATGAACAAGAAAAGAGCATTCCATGAATACGCCATAAATACAATTTTTGCAATCTACCAACCTGACTGTAGCCCTTTAAGAGCCTTAGGGATGTGTCCTACTTTAAGAACTTATCCATAAAAACTTGGTACCCCTCACATGTTACAAATTTCACACTGCACTTCAAAGAAGAACCTTACATACATTGTGACTAAAGTACTGTTTATTTCATAATCTAAACAAACACTGGAATACAGTCTATGTTTTTCTACTTTCCGGCAGACTTTACAAAGAGCTTTTTTTATTCATAATTAAAACAATCTGCATACACACAGAACATGCATTCTCTAACACCAGTAATGAAGGTAAGAAGAGTCAGTTTCCCTCATCTTCCTGTTTGCCTGTGTTAGACAAAAATACTTTTCTTTTTACTGTAATTATGACAGTGTGGCTAAGGATACAAAGACTAGAGCACAGTTTTACTCCCTGCACAGAAAATGTTCATCACAAGCATGCTGATGGTGATACATATTACACGTCTATTAAATGATAGGCATATTTTTATCCCCTTTACTCCCTTTTTAAAAATACTAAGTGGCTACAGGTAAATGCAGTGAAGCAGGTAAAAGCTTAATTAATCAGAGTTGATTCAGACTGGCACCAAGATGCAGCGAAAGTCCAACAAAGTCTCAGCAAGGCTTTCCGTGGGCTATTGATGGCCTCCTCTGCAAAGCAACTACGTTCTACTTTTTCAAAGTAGAAATCAAAGGCTTTGCAGCATGGCCAATCCTGTGGACAGGGCAGTCTGCACTGGTATGTCAGGCCCCCTTGAAAAGATGCACTTGTAGTCCATTAGTGTTTGAGAAAACGTGAGTGGGTTACCTTCCCGGGGGCCATGCCCCTGCCCCGCCCGCAGCGTCGCCTGCTGCTCTTTGTCGGTCACAGGCTGGCTGTGGATTCACACCACAGAGTGGTCATTGCTGTGCACACCAGCCAGGATGGTGTGGTTGAGGGAGGATGCCGACCGATCCGAGCCCTCGGTGGGGCCATTGGTGCTCTCGCTGCGCTGGCAGCACAGGATCTGCTTGAACGTCGCACTCATTTCCTTGTCCCGGTAGGAGTAGATGATGGGGTTCATGGCAGAGTTGAACTCTGCCAGGAGCAGGAAGAATTTTTCATAGGCCAGGACATTGCACTGGGGGCAGCAAACATCGAGGAGCAGCAAGACTAATCCTGGGGTCCAGCAGATTATGAAGGCACCTGAGAAGAGAAAGAATGGACAAAACACAACATCTACAAATATACCAATGCACCATTACTCATCAAAACACCACAAGAACCATCCAGACAGAAGCAGCAATGGTTAATTTTCTCTTTCAGGAGCATTGTTCCCACACTCTTTTTTCATTGACCCGATGAGAGGGATGCCTTTCAAAGATCTGTAAATGGTTATGGGCAGCACATCAAAAGAGCAAGACACAGCCCCTCACCATCTGAAACCCTGCTTGGCAAATACATTTACATTTAAAGTTGATAATGAGGAACATTTTTTCCCTTCAGCTAGAGCCCTCTGACTAATCAATCTCTTGATCAGGAGAAACAATACTGCAATTTACTTCTCAAACTAATAATAACAAAGAAAACCTTTCTGTGAGCGCTGTGACTGAAGCATCAGTAATAGAAAAAGAGTGGTGCAGGCAGCAATTCTCAAGAAAAAGAAAGCCTGGGTCTTGTTAACCCATTTCAGCCCCATTATGTAATGGAAAGTCCTAAACACACATCCTTCTTGCACTGAAATGCCGTCCTTCAAGGGATCTACTTCTTTTCTTAGGGCTCTATTCAATCAAAATTCAGAGGCTCATCAGGCTTCAATAGTGTCAAAGCCACAGAGTCTTACACCGATTAAAATGCTTCCCCCCTCCTTTCTCTGTTTTCCAAAGCTCTGAGGAGATCAAAGCCCAGAACCAAATTCAGAGCTCAATGCAGAAATCAAATCAAATGCCTTGTACTTTATTGGGAGTACTGAATTAAATGAAGATTGTAACTCCTTGCAGGGTTAGAGAGGCTTTAAATATAAGCACTGCTGGGGAAACCCTTACACACCAATCATGTCAGAACAGAGACAGGGCTCCTGAGATTTTCCAGGCTGCTTTACTGAGGTGGAAACCAACATCTTATCATCACTGAGCAGGATTAGCACAGGCAGCAGCAATAAGGGCTTCCCAGCACTACACAGAGAGCGCTGTTTTCAAACTGGTTCTCCTGTCACTGTGGTATTTATTTGTTGACATACAGCTCCCGTTTTTATTTCAGTTATGGTCTCTTGCAGGACTGGCAGCTAAGTCAGTTCTCACAGCTGGCAGACTTTTGGCCATGCCTGCCAAGAAGGTGCCAGCAATTTCCAGCTTGGGCAGTGACAACTGTGAGCCGTGCAGTTGGGACAGCAAACCCGCCTAGATCAAATAGATTTTCTGAAGGGGTCTGCAAGCCTGCAATATACGCCAGGTGACAGACACTGGTTACCAACCAGGAAACCATACACACAGGCTTTTTACACACCAAAAAGCATCCCTAAACTGAGTTTGCTTGCAACTAATGGTGCCTCATCAATGCCTATCACTTTGCTGACCAGCAAAGTCCGCCAATGGAAAGAAGCTGGGGGGTGAATTGCCAGCTGCCAGTACAAAGCATCAAGCCCCTTCACTAAATTACTTCGTTAGGGTCTCTGGCAGCAGTTTGACAGCTTGGGGATGAAACTCTCCCATGCTGAGGTGGTATCAAACACATGAACCCACTTCACAGCTTTTGTCTTTTTGCAGCTCTTTTGGATTCCAGCAGTCCTAAAAAAGAGTACTTGAAACCCGTGCAAAGGACTACAGGCTTTTGTCCCTTCCTTGTACCTGCTGTCATAAGAGTAGAAAACTGCATCTCTTTATTTGCAGTATTGTCCATGCAGATAGAATATGCCCCCTGCAGAGAAAAGCTCCGTTGAGTTGGTTTTTGCAGAAACCAAGTCAATAATTCAAATTCAACCACTCACTGTTGAAATCGTGCATGTTGTGTTTCAGCCTCCTAGCTACTAAGGCAGCAGTGGACTTTGTTCTAGGTTAAGCATGTATTTTCTTCACTATAGGCTGCCTTGGGAGAACAACATCAGAGATGGGAACACTGTAAGTCATGGGACCTACAGTGTAGGACAAAAGACAATGACAGCATCCTCACCAGGCCTGTAGCAGAAAAGTCCAATGTGAAAACAATGGAGCTAGCAGGAAAGCTCTCATAGCATTGTTCAAAGTTACAACTGAAGGCTTCCAATTTTCCAATTTTTAAAAAAATTTGTTGCTAAGGAACAACAGAACATTCTGTTGGCACAATTTTTGATATTTTAGAAACTACAACAAAAAGCTGTATGGTGAGGCAGATAGGAATTTGCTGCTGAGAAAGCCCTAAAGTCATCCAGGAAAATCCACATGCAGCCCACTGCACTGAACACTTGTCTCAGATGGAGTTCCTGAGCCTCTCTGGGCTCCTCAGTATCTCAGACAGATGTGATAACCTGTGTGCTGGGGCTTGATTGGCTGCACTCAAGAAAAAGTGGACTGTGGTTGAGCAACCAACTAATTGCTCTGTGCAGCTCAAGCTACACAGAAAGATGATAAAAACAAAGGTTGCCTTCCCATCCAGCTCTGGAAGAAAGTCACTATTGTGCAAGTTGTCACTCTTCTGCTCCTAGCAAAATATCCCCCTATGCTGATGGCTCTGGCAGCTTATTAAGTGCTTGTAAATGGTGACACAAAAATGCTTCAGGTTTGCTCACTTTTTATTTAACTGTTGGTACACTGGAAAATACTGAGAAGCATCACTCATGGCAAGGATGTGTTTGAGTTAGGTACAGAGGAAAACATAAATGTCAGGCTCTTAATACTTCAGATTTAGGAAACTTCACCTGTTAAACATGGAATTCTTTTTCTGGAAGGAAAACAAGATTGAAATTTTTTTTTCCTCTTAGAATATTTGATGAGGTAAACTGGAAGTGAGATTAAATTATTCCCCTCCTAGAAATCTGTTGTGAATTGACTTTACCAAGAATGAAGATCTAAAAATATCTAATTTAATAAAACAGTGACATCGAAAAGCTTCCTGCTGCCATATACTGGAAACTCTTAAGCACACACCAAAATATTGATGTTTTTCTGCTCAGAATTAGAACTGAGAGCAGTCTAAAGAACAGTGTTAGTAATTTCCAGGTGCGTCTTAACATTTTACAAAATCAGTCAAAGCTAAATTGCAATGACATACAAAGCAGATCTGTTGCATTCAGTGACTTGAACCTTTGTGGATATGCCACAGTCATACCATGGCACTAGGAGAACCCAACATGCTTGAAAAGAAGTGCAGACTTCATGTCCTTGGGTGGCTGAAGAGCACTGTTGCCTGGACAGAGAACACCTTGGGATATTATCCCCAGCCCTGGCTGTCCTTTGAAGGCAATGTCACTGCAAGAAGCTAAATGAGCTCTTCAGTTGCAGCAGAAGGAACATTCCCTTGGAGCATGGGTCTGTCCTGAGGGTCAGGCCACAGAGGGCTGGGTGAAGAAGAAATGCCCATCAGGCTGAGGGGTGAATGGCTAGCCATTGGACGGGAAAGCTTGCAGGAACCAGAGAAATAGTACATCTTCTTAAAAGACTGAAGGGTCCCTAAAGACCGAGAAGCATGTTTTACAGCAGGAAATAGAAGTTACAAAAAAGCATTTATGACCTAATCTAATTTTCTGCTGAGGTGTGTTATTTCCTATCCCAATGAGAAATGAAACTCCAACTCCTTGTGCATTGTCTGTTGCAGAGCTGTGGCAGAAGTCCACTGGAGGCTTTCCAATGACCGTGATATGACTACATCTCATCTGTCTTGAACCCTTGTCTAGTGTGGTGCATCAGTGCAGATTATGTTTCCATGGTAGCTGGATGTTAGAAACCCTTGAGGAAATGAGACAAGGCCTCACAGCAAGGTCTGATTGCAAGAAGAGTAAAAACTGCTGTAGGCAGTAGGCACATGAAACCAGCCATGATAAATCACACAAAAATCAGTGAATACAAGAACAAAAGAGAAAACAACTCCAAAAACCAGCAGCAGAAAAAAAATAAGCTACACAAGAATAAACACTGATGAACTAGTCACTCATTACTAGGATACCAGACTGCATGGCTACTCATGAAACTTCTTCTTTTGTCAGGCAAAGTGTTTCCTAAGCACCACTCTTTCTTTTTTCCTTTTCTTTTGTTTTTTTTTGTATTTTGCCTTGGAAAGCCTACGTCTGTGTGTATTCTGTGAACATTTGTTTTCCTCTAACTCAAAAGAGCAAAATAAAAGAAGCACTTCTGCTTCTGCCAAGTCACACACTGCTGTCCTTCAGAGGCTCCAGAGGGATGTAGCTGTTGTCAATGCACACATATTCTGAAACACCCTTCTTCTCTGCCTTAAACACACTGTGTCCCTTTCATGTGCTCTCTTCTATTCATCATGAGTGTTAACCCTGATATCTGGCACGGGGTCACACTCACCCTGCAAATTCCTCAGTCTACGTGGAGAAGAAAAATATTGAAAGGGCCTCTTTTAGGGTGTGAGAGAAGAAAAAAAAATCTCTTCTGGGTTTGCAGTTTTTTTAAGATCGCAGGAATAGGATAAGGAACTAGAATGTCAAAGACAGAAAAGATCAATTCCAGCTGAACTGCAGGAACATTTATGATCTGCTGCTGTTGCCCCCCTACCCTTGTCCACCCTCTGTCCTCTCCAAATCCCCTCCTGCCCTCAGAGTGGCACTTGTGACAGCAGCTGCACCCCCACTTCCCCACCCCCCAGTGACTGAGAGGGGAAAGGACATTAAACATCACTGCTATTACTGTTATCACAGCTACCAACAGGGAGAAGAGTCCTTCTGCACTTGGTGCAGGCTAACAGCAATGCTCTGGGAGGACGATTTGTTTTAATTAACAAAACCATAGCCAAAAAGGGCTGCAGAAGTGGCTGGCATTTTCCACATTCTGATATAATCCCACCCTCAGCAGGGAAAGCCACTTGCTATGCTAGCTGAGGTGCAAGCTCATCAGCTACAACACAACTTCTTCACTTCTTCATGTCCTAGCCATCTGTAAACTGTATCGATAATTCTCCTTATCACACTGAGCATTATCTTGTGCATAGCATGAACACAGGTAAGTACTGCAAGTTTATTTACAGCTATGTATTGTTTTCCCCAACACAACGATGACAACATGAAATCTAAAATGAATGAATGATTATATAGATACCAAAGATCATGAAGAACATTTATCATGCTGTAAACATAAAGAGTGTAGGAGCAATTCTTCTAATTCTAGTCTGACCTAATTTTCCCTCAATTTTGACACAACACTATTACAATACAGCTAATAGTTCTTGGTGGATGAAAACACTATTTTTGTTTTTTGCATTTTATGCTGGAAATAATTAACATAGGGGTAATACTTGCTTCCACCCATGGAATTTTCATGTGAAGAAATAAAATGTGACTACCACACTTGGATCAGATTAATAAATTTAAATAACTGTATGCTAAGTTTGGCAAATTCTGAAGAACTTTATATATGAAAGGCTTGTCTTTCCATCCACAGACTTCATAAGACTTGTGGAGGATGGCAGTGAAGGAAAGTCCTTGAAAACTACCCCACGTGGGGGAGAGCTGCCTACTGGGTACCAGTAAGAATGGCCATCTTGAAAAAGGTGCTATCAGAATAGCTTCATTTATTCAAGGTGTCTTTATTTAAGGAAGCTGTATGAATTCTGAAAGAGTGAGAGATTCATAGCACACTCCTTCTGCAGTTTTTGATTTATTGCAAAATGCTGCTTTCTCTGATGTGCCTCTAGGAGACTTTAACACTATTGGGTGCCTTTGTGTTTCAAGCCAAACATTTACCTGGTGAGGCTGTGTGTGAAAGAAAGAGGGAATATCTCCAGAAAGAACGAGGGGATAGCAGTGTAAAAGAGGAAATGAGAAACAATGCAAAGGTAAATAAAATCTCATTCCTATTCACGCAACACTACACATACTTCTCTAAGATGATTTGAAGCAAGACGATGTGAGCACATAAGAGAGAATACACAACTAGAGAGCTTATGAAAGGAGCTGGGTGATACAAGCCACCAGCTTGTCCTTCATAACACTATATATGCCTTAACCCTAGGGATCCATGTTCTTGTCTCCTCGGAGCTGAGTAGTTCTAAATCTGCAAGTTATACATAAAATCTTATCCTTAGCTTTATCAAATATCTGAACTCCAAATGAATTCCTGACAGCCTTGGGGGATTTTCCAGTCTACTGTATCCATGGTTTGTAAAGGGATTTTAGAATAAACCGGTTCTGCTAGTATTGCATTGGATCCCTGATTTCCTACCTTTTCCACAGCTTCCTGCACGCACACAATCCAACCTCTTGCTGAATCTTGTTCTGGGAATTTCAGCTAGCAAGTTTGGCTAGACTTTGTACAAAATAATGGCTTGATTGTGTAGGAACAGAGACATCCCGTCTTGCTCAAAATTGTGTTTCCTCTTCTCAGCAGGAATTCAGAATGTGTCTGCTTCAAACATCTGTCTTCACCTTTGAAGGTGCACAGAATTTTTTTGGTGTTTAAGGCATAGCTATCTTTGTCAACAAACCATCCCTTCTCTGAGGAACCCATCTGCTTCCATCTTCACACATTTGTCACAGGTGGTCTTTCCACAGAGCCTGGCACCAGATGTGGGTGTTTCCAATACCACATGGTCTGCAAGCACTTTTGTATCCTTAAAGCTTTGGCAGGTGAAATAGCAAACAGACAGAAAAGCCTGGGGAGGACCAATAACAAAATAAAACTAACTGAAGAGAAAATGAAACTGGGCAGTATCAAGCCACCAGAAGTGATCTGCTTGTTGCTTATGGGTGCTCACCAAACTCTAGCCCAGGTTCACACTTGATGTAATTCCCCACCTGATGCTTGCAGGCTTGCAAATGAGCATACTGGTTTTTGGCCAGCTGATCCAGCCACCCTCAAGTATTCCACAGCTGACATCTCTGAAGGAGAACTCCAGTGCTAATGCAAATGGAGGAGACCACGAGGGTTTCTCAATTGACATCTGCAAACGAAACACGTTTGAGTAGTCCTCTTTTAAAACATACTTGTAATGGTTTTAGAGAACAACTTGCAAAGAGGAATGTACAAAATGCATTCCAAAAATAAAAGCAAAAGCTTAATCCTGTTGCAATTTACCTGTATGCATTTGAATCCCTCAACACAAGAAAAATGGAATTTGCTCCTGATCTAGTAACTGCAGGAGAGAGATGGTGCACTGCCCCTCTTCAAAGGGAGAAACTAAGGCTTTTATCTATAGAAAGCATTTTAGACAAAAACAGGAAGTCATTAAATGCCAGTGGTCAGCATTCCAACTGATTTCTAAATTCATAAAGATATGTGAAGCTCATGTCTGAATAAAAGCTTGGCTGTTGCCAAAACAATCTGATTATTTATTTATCTCTGTGTAAAGACAAACAGTAGTCCTCGTGGAGCTTCTCTGTTGCCAAAAAACCTGACACACCGAGGAAATTTTGGTGTCTTTTTCAATTTCCGGGTGTTCTAGACAAGTCTTTATACTCTAACTTGAAAACAAATACTCCTACGGTCCCAAATCAGTGCTGGTAACTTGGCTGAAAAATGAGCACATAAGCCTGGCTGATAAGGGCTCCTGATACTGGTCTCCCTGGGTTGCAGGACAAAGAAAAGCAGGCAAGAGATGGCTAGGGAAAACTAGAAGCAAGAATCATAGAATCCTAGAAAGACTTGGGTTGGAAGGGACCTTAAATATCATCTAGTTCTAACCCCTCACCATAAGAAGGGATGCTACCCACTTCATCAGGTTGCTCAGGCCTTGTCCATGAACACTTCCGGTGATGGGACAGCCACAACTTCTCTGAGTAGCCTTTCCAGTGCCTCATCACCCTCACAGTAAAGAATTTCTTCCTAATTTCTAATCTTAATCTACTCCTTTTCCATTTAAAGCCATTCCCACTTGTTCTATCACTCCATGACCTTGTAAAAAGTCCCTCTTCAGTGTTCTTGAAGGCCCCTTTCTGGTACTGAGAAGTGCTGTAAGTTCTTCCCAGAGCCTTTTCTTCTTCAGGATGAACAACCCCAATGCGCTCAGCCTCTGCTCCAGCCCTCTAGTCATCTTGGCCCTCCTCTGAATCTGCTCTAATGGGTCCAAGAAACAATCTTCAGCTCATACCTGTTTACACCCCCTAGTCCAAACTCAGCTAGGATTCTCTTTAGGGGCCCTGACTGCTCATAGGAATGATTTGGGACTTCAGGTCGGGGACAGACCTCTCCCTGAACAGCAAGAGGACCCTGTCTGAAGGGTCTGGGTGAGGGTTTCAGGTCCTGGATGTGGGGCAGCTGGAGGCCACCAGGTCTCCTGAAAGGTGAACACGCCTCTGCAGAAGTGAAGGCTCACTGCAAGAGGTCATGTGAGGCAGGGCCAGGACAGCTGGCACTCCACAATCAGGGCTAGCAGACTGGACTCTCCTCTGCCTGCTGCTGCAAGGTACATTTAGTGTGCTTGAGACTTAGGTGTTTTACTGCTTTTTTAGTAGCTGCAGTTTCCAATCACAGAAAAATAATTCACGGTCATGTTGAAAAAGCCCTATTCTGCCTAATTTTCCTACAGAAATCCATGTATCTTCTGCGGTGCTCTGCTACATAGTCAGAATGCTACGCTCAAACAATACATGCTAAACACCTGCTAAACGGCATGTTTAGCAGATATCAAACAACTTTGCAACGTGAGATTGTTTAATTGTATTTTCCTTTGTTGTTAACGACGTTAAGTGTTACTGGTATTATGTTTGGATAAGCTCCAGTTGCAACACAAGATTCCAAATCAAGCCTGGGTGGATGCAATTTAATATGTAAAGGACTGCCTTGATTCTTACATAAGATTAAACTAATAATATTAGAAGAAAAATATTAGCCTCTGTTGGTTTCCTTAATAAGAATAAAACTTGTTTCTCTCATGCTAATACCAGACTCTGAGTAGGAGAAAGTGTTACCAAGTGTTACTAGCTCTACCTCAGCTGCAAGAAAACTGTGTGTGCTTTTAATTTATACAGCCATACTAACATTTATCTGATTATAGCTATCTGGTTAAGCTGTGGTAGACATCCTTTGAGGTAATTGCATTAAGATTGGTCACACAAAATGGTTTTAAGAAGCAGAATCCATGCTGACAGCTATGCCTCTCTGAGAAAAGGAAGAGCACAAGCTCCAAAGCGAAGTGGGTTAACTGGGTAAGCCTGTATCCATTCCCTGTGGATTAGGGAATACCATTCTAGGATAAATCTACTTGAAAAATCTGCCTATCTTTGGACAAGTTAGAAAAGCCTTTCTACTCCTCACCTGAATATAACCAATCAAACTACTGCCTTAAAGCAGAAGCAGCCTTGGACAGACTGCATGTGAATGGCACTATACTGAGTTGCCTGCACACCCTGCCACCCAAGCAGTGTTAAGGTTACACAGACATTACTCAGGCTTTCAGACCATCAGAGAGGCACCTACAAATGGCACTGCTAAAACAGAGGGGAGCAGGCAGATGTGGCATTGCACATCACAGGAGAAGCACTGAGTGAAGAAACACCCGTGTTTTGATTGTGGTAAGTGTATACTTACAGATTATCAAAAGGGTAAATTCTAGGTTTTAGCACTTAATTCTATATGCACCTGTAAAAATTATCTAGATGAGGCTGGTATCTAGGGCAGAAAATATAGGTTTTGTTCTGTATCTCCACACTGTAAAGATGAGACATTGTTTAAAGGGATGCAGCTACCTTTTGGCTCTCATAGATTCCTCTGGGCTCCCCATTAGGATGCTTGCTGTCTTGCTGCATATAATTTCAGTGTGGTAACAACAGTATTTCCCATACTTCAAATGAGAAATTCAGTGAACAGGACTGGAAATGTTTCATTGCTGCTGATGGATTCCAGGGGTAACTTCTCTGTAATTTCTTTTTTTTTTT